>BQNB010109959.1:0-18470 GCA_026074375.1 Tanacetum coccineum
TCCTCCATTCCGACACCAAGATCGCCCATACTCAATTCTAATCCATAATTAATCCATAGATAAACAAATTAACTAAAAAATGGAAAAAAAACCTACATAAACAGCATCAATAACACATCAAAATACAGAAATAACATTAAAATCGCAAAAAAGGGAAATAACAACAAAATAACTGATTTAAAGATCCGTACCATCGTTTGGAAATTCAATCGGTTCATTTTGAACAGTAGTTTTTGCCGGATTCGTGGTTATAAACTTCTATTATTCCATTTTATCGTGTTTTATCGGATTTATTTGGTAAAATCACGGTTGATTTTACTGATTTGCAGTTAGGGTTTTGATTTTTGTGAAAGAGAATATGTGTGTTTTTGTGTGTGTATCAGTTGGTTTAGGGAAATGAGGTAACTGATGAGGGTAGTTGGAGTCTCCGTTTTTTTTATGTTTCATATGAGGATGTTAGATCAAAGGTTTTGGACGGCCAAGATCAGTCCCTGAGTATGTGAGGGATTTCAAGTCCCTAAAATAACTCGACTCTAGCGGTTTTCTTTAGTTCTTTTGTGATTAAGATAAGTACACATCAGGAATACTTAATTTGGCATACTATATGTATCACATTAATAAATATTTTGCTTATCCCTTAAAGAGCCTTAGGGTATATGGGGTAAGTAAAATTAATAAGTGAAATTATAGCCTTATTCATTCCTTAAAGAGCCTATGGGTATATTGAATGGATATTGTTGCTTAATTTTTGTCTTGTTTGTACCTTAAAGAGCCTTAGGGTATATGGTGCAAATGAGATTATTCCATTTATGTCTTAAAGAGCCTTAGGGTATATGACATGAATGGTGCCTTGCTTAAGTAACCTAATAAAAGCCAAATTTTGGTCGCCTCGATGTGGACTTTAATCTTGATGACATTGGTTTCTTTTGAAAAGGGCTAGAAACTAATTATTGCGACTTTACCGTTACGCTTTATTTTCGGAATTAATAAGTATCGAAATAAAGTCTTAAAGAGCCTTCGGGTATATGACTTAAATAAAATCTTGAGATACAAAATTAGGAATAAGGGAGGAAAAGTAAGTACACAATTAGCTTTTATGAGTAGTGTTAGCATCATAACTTGTAATTTACAATGATCTTGTTTTTAAGCTTGGCTTGGAGAGGTGAAAGTCGGGGACGATGAATTTATCTTTTTAGACACTTTAAGTGCTTTTTGTTCCGTGATCCTAAAAGTTATCAATGAATAATGAAAGCAATACATTATGTCACACATGAATAATTTGTAAGTTGTAGGTTATAAATTATGAAAATCATAAAAATGGAAAAGTTTGAAAAATAGGAAAACGGGGTGTTTTATAACTTGTAATTTCTTAACTCTCCCCACAAAAGACTTTACTACTTCTTAAAGGATTAGTTTGGGGAGGTTTTGAGGTATTTGGTTTTAGAGCATATAATATTGCGTGAGGACACGACAATCACTTAGTTTGGGGAATTTTGATATGTCAGAAATCACATATCTATTTTATACTTAAAATGGCCCTTAAAAGATGAAATTATGCATATTATGCTTGTATTTTGTGTGTTTTGTATTTGTGTTGTGTAGGAACGGATATTGCAAATATCACAAGAAAACAGTCAAAACTGGGCAAACACGAACACTCTCGGGGAACGGAAAGAGTGCACAAGAGCCGGAAGTTTTCTAGCAAAAAGTCAACATGGTCAACCCACAAAAAGACAAAACCCTCAAAATACCACAAAAGCCCTTAATGTTAAAACCATTTTCACTAAAATCTCTAAAAACCCTAATCGTTAACTAGCTAATAACGGTCGTTATCTTTTAAAACTAATAAACCTTTTTAATTTTTTAAACAGAACCCGGCCTATTTCTTTTATTAATATCCCAAAACCCGGCCCAAGTCAAACCCCCAAGCCCCGGTCAAACATTTTAAACAAATAGTAAATAGATAAAAAAAAAGGGCGCGAGTCGTTTTTTACAATTCATCATCGTTTCCTCCTTATTACCTTGTCAAAACATGGGGTTAATTCAAATTGACAGCCGGGGAAAGAAGATTCGCGTCCCAAGCCACCTCGCAAAAGAAACGTTCACTCAAAGCTTCCCATTGTGTTAGTTGATCCACACAAGGAATGGTTACACGCCGTTTTCTCTCTCTACAAAGAACACACAACATAAGCGGGGTTTTTACACTAAAATAAGTGCAAAAGAAGCAGAAACCTACAAGGAAGTTGGATTGCCACGCTGGCAATCCATGTGCTCATATACTCATCCAAAGGCCACAAATAGAGATCAATGATTAGATGAAAAGAAGGGCTGAGATCAAAAGGGGCGTCTAAAAGGGCTAGAAACTTCTCTCTCGCCTATATAAGGAGCCACTCACTCACAGTTTGGAAGAACTAGAACTAGAAGGAGGAGTGGGAGTAGTTTTAGAGTAGCTTTTTAATAGCTTTTTAAATTAGCTTATGTAATTTTCAGTTTTAATGTAATTCTGTTTTCAATATTGTAATCTCATTTCTCAAGTTTGTACTCAGCTTTTAATTAAATAAAAATCTAGTTTGCTTTTGTTTTCATTATAGTAATTTGTTTTTACTAAATTTGCACCGATGTCTTTAATAAGCTGTTTTTACTGTTTCATAAGCGCATCATAAGTTCTCTTAAGCTACTCAAGCTAGTATTCACTTAGTTAATCTCTCAAAAGCTTAATTAAGCTTAATAATCATCAAATCCTCCCTTAAAATTACTAGAGCTTAATTTTGGAAGGGAAGCCGGTAATGGAAGGGCTTCCAAGACCACACCAGCTTATCCTAGGATAAGCTGGATCTTGTTGATTAACTCATAAGAGCATTTGAAAACCTTGTTTATGCAAAGGCATTTGTAAGATTTCATTTTTCCTTTCATAGCTTTAATATTGCACTATAGCTTATTTCTGCTTAAATTAGCTTAATTTTGTACATACTGTTTTGTCTAGCTTATTAATGCTTAATATAGTTGTCATTTGCTTATTATGTTTGATTAGCTGTTTTAAATCTTAGTTTCTTAATCTGTCATTAAAACTGTGAAAAAACCAAAAATATTAGCATAGTTTTTAGCTTATTAATTCTGGCTTATTTGCTTATTGAAAAATGTTTATTAAGGTTGTTATAGGCTGTTTAACATCTGGTATTTGATATTTGTGCTTTGAATCTCATTATCATAAGCTCATAATGGAATTTTGTAAATTAAAGGGGTGTTTGGCTATTGACTTGTACCTAAACTAGAAGTTATGTACTGTATAAGCCATTTGGCCTTTTGGATCACTTTAAATCTCATTAGTAGGTTTATATAAGCAGGATTTAGAGTAGCTTGTAGGTTTAATCAAGTTTTCATAAGTTTTCTAGTCTAAATTTTGAATCTGTTAGTATAGTTTTAGTCTAATTTGCATTTTCAGCTTAATAGCTTTCTAATTGCTCTCATCACTCAATTTACTCTTAGTATGAAGTTTTAAAAGACATAGCATCAAGTCCCTAGCCTGCATTTTATAAGTTCTCAAGGTTTAATTCATCTTTATGTGCACTGCATCAGCAGGATAAAAAGCCAAAAAGTCCTTTTTCAACATCAATTTTCAGAAGGTTAAATTAGTTTCTAGATCTTAATTTTCAGTTTATAAGTAGTTTTTAGTCCATTAATAATCAGTTTGAACTTGTTTTCTAAAAACAAGCTCATTAGCTTATCTGTTTTTAAGCTCAAAGTCTGCCATGTGTCCTTTTTGGTTTGTAGTTTTTCATTAAAAAGCTGTTTGGATTTTTAGCTTATTTCTTGTTTCCTTTGGCTTATTTCATGCTTAACCTGCTTAATAGATTAGACTTAGGTAGCTAGTAGCTTTTAGTTCATAAATTTCAGCTTATTGTTAGCTTTTTGAGTTGTCAGTTTTAGATTAAAAGCCAAAAAGTAAAAAAAATATAGTTAAGTGTTTTCTGATTGTTTCAGCTTTTTCAAGCTTATTTAGTGGTTTTCAATAATAGTAGCTTTTATTAAAATTGCTTATTTTCATCTTTTCTACAACTTTGTTTTTAAACTTTTTCAAAATAAAAAAAAATAATAAAAACAAAGGCCCAGGATCGAACCTGTGACCTCTTGCCTAGCACACACACGTCCCACACTCAACACACACTAACCATCTTGCTTCATTAGCTCATCCGTCATACCTTCCATCCACTTTACTTTTATCACCTTTTTCATTTCCTTTTTCTTATATAAGCCGTAGCTTATCTTAGGCTTTTTAGGGCTTTTCGTTTAAACTCATTTTTAGCTTTTATTTTTATAAAATCCAGCATACCTTTTTAAACTTTCAGTAATTTTTCTAGATTTTTAAAGTTAAGATTGCTATTTTTAATCATTTTTCTTTGTTTAAAACTTTAGAAAATCATAAAAAATACAAAAATAATCAAAAAATGTATAATTTTTTTTAGAAAATTTTATTTTATCATATAGTTTCTAGGAAAATTAGTTTTGCTTCCGTAGGGTTAAAATTGTAAAATTTCAATTTTTAAAAAACGGGAATCGTTTCCGTTCACGTTTTTCGTGTTTTTAAGCTCAATTCAACTCCGTTTTTGTTCTAGATTTCTTTAAACTTACTTTTTAGTCAATTAAAGTCTATTAAAAGAGAAAAATTCATTCTAGGTTTAATTTTGGAAATTTAGGGTTTCTAATCACCATTTAGGATTCCCGTTTTGCGTTTTTAGTTAAAGTTTAATTTCCCGTTATTAAAGGTAGGTTTAATTGTCCTTTAATTTGATCACTTTTAGGATTTTAGAAAACAAATCATCTCTTAACCAATTCAAATCATTGTCCAAACAACAAAGGTGGTCTCAATTTCATAAATCTTCGAGGAATACGACCCGGTAATTACTTACCGGTAAATATACGTATTATTATATATAAATGTGGAGAATTTTCTTTCTTCCTTTGTCCTCAAAGGGTATTAGTTTTCGGTAATTTACTACACTTATATCATTATATGTGTAATAATTGATAACGATCACAACCTAACCTTAAATCGGACCCATGACCGACCGTTGACTTGGCTGCACGCCACAGAATGACATGTCATGTGGGTCTCACTTTCTGACATGCTAGTGCCAGCTGTCCAATGACAGCCTGCCACGTGGCGGCGGCTTTGACGGCTCATTAAATGCAGGTGGCGGCCGATGATTGTACGAGGTTCCAGAGGTGGCAGGTCGGCTGTTGAACAGAGGCGTGACACATGTACAAGGTGACGAGAAAGTGCAAAGGTGGCAGGCGCGTGATCCGAGGGTTCTAGAAGCATTAATTGCTCATCATTCATGGAATATTATTGGTGGAAGGGGTCTGACGTGGCCAATTCATTGGCTAAAAATGTATTAGTGGTGCTGGCAAATTGGAGGTCTCGCGAAAAGGCAAAAATGCCCCTGATGTGTTTCAAAAGCTTTAAATTTATAAGACTGAAAATACCGGATAATTATATGGAAACACACGGGTAAAAGTATAACCCACGTATGTAGTATAATCTTTTTAGGTAAGACCAGGTCGTCCACAGGGATTAGAGTAGTGTTCAAATAACCAGAAAGAAAATAGACTTTAACAATTTTGAAAATAATTTTGTTTTACCAGTGATAAAAAGTATGACTACTCGGATAGTTGAAAAATAACTTATAAGTGTTGGAAATGATTTGACCATGAAGATGGGACTTTAATTTATAAAAATGATTTCTCGTCAAAAAACGTTTTCACAAACTAACTTGGTTAACTTAAGACTTATATTTAGTTAACTAGACCAAATGTGTCACTCAAATAATCCAGTTGTTATTATATCAAAGCTTATTTTGTTTATCAATTTACGAAAGTGGATTTCTCGGCACAAACGTTAAAGACCATAGACAAATCTTTAAAACCACATAGATCATAACGGGTCTTTCGACCTATACCGATATGATTATATAATCTAAGTTGATAAGCAAAAATAGATAACATAAGATATAACAGGTTTGCAACATAAGCATAAGATTAAAGCGATCAAGATCATACCAAACACTTATTCATTATCGTAACTTCACTGAGCAGTCATGAGAGATTTAGCCTCTCATTAGTAAGGAGTTCATAACAAAAGTACACTTTACATAAACTTCCATTATTTCAATAACTAAGTAAGAAAATCTTCTTCGTTCTTGATCGTTAGATCTTTTCCTTCAAAGATAGAGGTGTTTCTTGGTGAAAGGGAAGTATGTGTGTGGAGATGGTTTGTAGAATGAGATGGATAGTGAGGATGAGTGTCTTGAGGATGAAAATTTGTCCTCAATTTATAGGCAAGTTTGGGTGCAAAGTGCGGCGCACTTAGGAAAAAGTGCGGCGGACTTTGGGTGTTAATGCCATAGCATTTAATGGCTTTTACTGGAAGTGCGGCGCACTTACAAATAAGTGCGGCGGTTTTAAGGAGTTAATGCGATAGCATTTATTATATTTTAATTCTTCAAACTTTGGGAGAAAGTGCTACGGTCTTGGCTTCAGAGGAAAGTGCGACGCACAATGTTATAAGTGCGGCGGACTTCATGAACTTTAGCTAGAAATCTTTCTTTTCTTGTATTCGCCTCCCAAAGTGTATAGATTCTTGAGCTTGGGCCTGTAGTGTCTTCAAGTGAACCTATAAGCAATTCAAGCTAATTAAGTACCAAAAGTTCACGAGAAATGATCAAATATACATAACTAAACGCCAATAGAACATGTATAAATTATGCGTTATCCATAATTCCTCATACTTAGTTATTGTTAACCTCAAATAGCTAATGGAAGCAAAAAAAATCATTTGTCTTGACGTGGAGAAAATTTGGATTTTTATAAGAGTTTGCATATTAGATAACTTTTCAGGCATAGACATATAACATAGCACCTCACACAGGGATAGTGTTTGATTTTAAATTGACTCAGCCACTAAGATAGGGTTTAATATATGCCATTTGTGAAGAACACTCAATTTGCACAGACATAATCTAGACAGCTACCATAGACTTATACTTAACACATAAACCTGACCGAAGGGCGGAACTTTAGTACTAGAGAGGATCCAATCTTCATGCGCCGAACATAAGTCTTTATTTCTTTGAACTACTATAACACACATGTATAACTTCTCTTTTTTTCATATGGTAACTAAGGCTTTTCACAGAGCTTCTTCATCCAACTTTCAGATATTTTAGCAATATAGCATTTAAAAGGAGTGCTTGCAAGAACAAGGACTTGCGGGATACATTTCATGTGATAGGCTTCGGTCTAGTAAATGATGATTAAGCACAAGTTCTAGAGCTTTTAAATTACCGGCTCTCTCAAACATAATTATCAACCAATACCAATGTTTCAGAAAAGGTGACAAAGACCATACGTACACATCCGTAACGATGGAATAGACACATATGACTGTATTCAAACCTTAACTTGAACAAGCTAAAGGCAACAATTATCTTAGGTATCAAAAGTGGATACCCGAATATTCTAAAGGCTTAAAATTCTCACAATTTAGTGGACTGGGGTGTGCTAGCTATAGTGTCAATCCGGTTAGACTTGCCTTACTAAGAGCATTTTTTACTTTAATTAGATTTTTTTATAAAATATCAGTTGGAAAGTTTTTAGCAGGGCAAACATAGAGGGATATGATTAATTTTTCCTATTTGGCTCCCCTCCACACTTAAGTTGAACATTGCCCTCAATGTGATAACTGATAATAGAGATAAAATAGGGAAAATTAAAGGAAAACGGTACTTCCTGGGGCATAGAGAAGTGCATAGCTGTAGTAGAGCTATCTTGAGCATACTTCGTAATTTTCCATATCTTCAAGCTAAATTACCTGCATAAGAGTAAACATACAAAAGCACACAAAAAGAAAATATTTTTGTTGATTTTTTTAGAAAAAATAAATAAAAGATATTAGTAGAAGAATGGAGGAGGGACTCCTCCACACTTAAGTGAAGCACGGGTTGCCTCCCGAGAAGCGCTTAATTTTTAAGAGAGTCGTTAGCTAGACTCGTACTTCGAGAGTCATTCTTTTGGGAAGAAAGGAGTAACTGCCTCCCTTGAGTTATTGTCTTCTTCATGATATAGTTTGAGTCGATGGCCATTGACTATGAACGTCTTTCCATCTTTTCCATAAAGTTCAACATATCCGGATGGATATTGATGTTTCACTACATAAGGTCCTAACCATCGAGATCTGAGCTTCGGTTGTTTAAATTTGTACTTTGAGTGAAATAGCAGAACCTTGTTTCCTTGTTTGAATTCTTTTCTCATTCGTAATTTTCTGTCATGCCAGACTTTGGTTCTTTCCTTGTATAGACGAGAGTTTTCATAGGCTTGGTGTCTAAGTTCATCTAATTCATGTAACTGAAACATTCTTTTCTCACCTGCAGCGATGAGATCAGGATTACAATTCTTCAAGGCCTAGTATGCACGGTGTTTAATTTCAAATGGTAAGTGATAGTTTTTTCCATATATGAGTTTGTAGGGTGTGGTACCGGTAGGCGTTTTGTAAGCAGTGCGAAAAGCCTAGAGAGCGTCATCAAGTTTTCTAAACCAAATAGCAGGATTGTCTTTAACAGTATTTTAAGAATTCTTTTAAGAGCTATGTTTGTGTTTTCAACTTGACTACTAGTTTGAGGGTGATATGATGTAGAGAAACGGTGGTTAACTCTATATCTTTTCATTGTTTTTTCTATTATTTTGTTGCATAAGTGAGTACCTCGGTCGCTGATAAGAGCTTTGGGCATTCCGACATGACAAAATAGTTTTTTTAAGAAAGTGACAAGCACTCGAGCTATATTAGTTGGTAAAGCTTGAGCTTTGGCCCATTTGGATACGTAATCAACAGCGACAAAAATGTATTCAAACTTATGCGATTTTGGGAATGGTCCTATAAAATCGATACCCCATACATCAAAAATTTCACATACCTGAATGTTGTTTAAGGGCATCTCATCACGTTTCAATATATTTCCTGTCTTTTGGCATGCTTCGCAAAGGCGAACTAGAGTATGAGCTTCTTTTATGATTGTAGACTAGTAAAATCCTAAATCTAGGACCTTTTTAGCAGTTACATTTGGTCCATAATGTCCACCGGTTGGTCCATGGTGACATTGATCTAAAATGGTTCGGGTTTTTGGTCCAGATATACAGCGTCTGATCATACCGTTAGAACATACTTTGAAAAGATAGGGTTCCTCCCAGAAATAGTGTTTGAGGTTAGAGAAGAATTTGTTCTTTTGTTGGTACGTCGTCCCTTTTGGTATAATATTAGCTACCAAGTAGTTTGTAAAGTCTGCGAACCATGGTTCATCTCTGGTGTTAATTTCCATAAGGGTTTCTCTAGGAAAGTTATCATCCACTTCACTGTCATCACTTATTTCTTCATTTTCAATTCGGGATAAGTGATCGGCAGCGTCATTTTCTGTACCTTTTCTATCCTTGATTTCTATGTCAAATTCTTGTAAGAGTAGTATCCAAGTTCCTTATATACCCCGAAACTTAAAAGTGACGCGCGGGATATTTAACTAGGACCCAGGCTTAGGTTTTGCTTGGGATTAAACCCAAAACATATACAATATTAGATTATCTATCGAGCCCGATTCCCGATATTATCCTATTACAACATTAACTAATTAAAGACCGAAGCTCCATCGTAGAGTGACCGAACTTCCTTGTTCGACTCAATAAATTGAGGCTAACAATCTCCCCCGAAGTGAGGTCTTGAACACGGGAACGAGCTTCCTTTATTGACTCAATAAAATTGAGGCTAACAATCTCCCCCGAAGTGAGTTCATTGATGACACTCCTTCATGAGATCAGTGAGATTGCTTTTGTCGTTTAAGCTCAAGTGTTCTTGGTCTTTGTCTTCGTTGTAATCTTGTTCCTTCATGCTTTACGATCGGCTAAGCCATCTTGCAATCTTATGTCTTTGACCAACATGCTCATACTATTGCATTATCTTGAAAGCTTTATTTCAGAGTTTGCGGAAGTCTTTGTCTTTAAATCTTGAGCTTTCTAGATAGTATGTCTTCGTAGATTGAGCATTTGAATGGGATTGAGGTTGCCGTTACCACCGTTTGACCTGCAGGTTTACGTTAGTGATAAACGAGAAAATTGATTTGAAAATCAATCGACGTGTCACTCGTTAAAGAGTTTTTGTAACACATCGAGAGTGTCATGTTTTTATCAAAATTCATCAACCGTCAATTCATTTACTGGACCAAATCGATATCCAGTTGTCACAAGTTTGATTCATATAGAATCTCGCAAGTCACCTACCAAGAGCTTGTTTGATGCTGGCTCAAGCAGGATTTCCATCTTCATTGTGAATACATTAGTATCACTCGGATGTTCTGGCAAATATCACAAGGATAATGCGTAGGACTCTTGTTAACAGCTTGTGAACTTATTGGTGTTCAATAAGTGTTTGTGATGGAATGTGTCCTAATGATGTTTATTTATTGATCTCTTGGCTCTAGACTCGATTAGTGCGTTTTGGTTTTAGTACTCATAGGCTGGAGCAGACTGCCACCTATTCAATATCAACAATCTCAGAGTGAGATGTCGATAGATAACGTGTGTATCTCCGTGACAAATGAGACAAGTTTCTTTTGAGAGAAACTTGAATGGCTGGGAAGGGTTGTGCATTGCATCATTAGGTCTATGATGTCGTCTTTAATATTAGAATTCATCTTTGTGAAAACTGATATATTATGTATTGACCCGGTTTCTGCCTAAAGTGTAGGGAGGGCTACTTTCTTTACACCCTTTATCCATACATTTCTTTTTAATTCTTCAACCCCTTCAATGCTTACCAAGACGTCATTACTAATACCTTGTTATGATTGTTCTAGTGTTAGCTCAATCTTAGTCGACATTATTCCTTTATACTCGTTCATCTCCAATCATACCTAAGGACTGCTATTACTAACTATGGAGTGTCCTTGGGTAGATCCCTCTGGTTCTGGTTGGATCATAGGACTAATATCTAACCTAACCACCATATGACATCAGAATCGTTATGAATTAATATGTTGTTGTGTATGAGATCGTAACCATAAAACCTTTTCCGAAGAGTATCAAGCACTTTGAGTCGATTAGATCACTTATTATTTTCAAGATCACTATAACTGTAATAGAATGACTAAGTAACCCATACACTTCTGGTTAAGGAAAGCTTCTGAATTAGCTTCCCCCTAATTCACACCACATATTCTTCATTTAGAAGCTTTCACAGCTTCCCCCCAAATAAGCAATCCTCTCTTGAGCAGTTTTAAAGCTTTCTTTCAAGCTTAGAATAATTAAGTGCACAGCGGAATTAGTAGCAAACCACATCAAATATTGCTCCTTTGATAATAAGCTTAATGATTAACTATTTGGGGAATCATCAAATAGATCAGCAACGTATGTTCTCACGCTTGAATAATTCTTCTCACATTTCTTCCCGCTGGAAGCTCAGTAATGCATACCAAAAGTATCAAGAGATCTCTTCCCCCATGTAGTTGAAGAGGATGCTACCAGTATCATATAATTGAAGCCTAAAAACCAGAAGTATACACTCTATCCATTAGTGAAGTCGGAAAACGTAGCATCAAAATCAATAAGACCGAATTTGCCATTTTCTCCTTTCAGGAAATTGCAGATGAGAATTGCTACACAAAGTCAACTAAGCCTCGCAGTGTTTGCAATTGTATCCCGTATGTAGTCGAAAATGATAACACCAAGACTGTAACATGGGTAAATAGCTGAGTACCAGGATGTTAGGCGATTGACAACACCAAAACAGTACCATAAAAACAAACTATGTACCGGATGTAGTCGAAATGACAACACCAAAACAGTACCATAAAAATCAAGTACGTCCCGGATGAACACATTTCTTCGTGTAGGATACTGACTAACTGGAGGAATCATCATACAATTGTGTACCTCTTTTATCATCAAAAATTGTTTCTTACATTACTTCCCCCACGTAGTTGGAATAATACACCAAAAGCCACGAGATACAACACTGATTTTCTCTGCGGTTATGACTTTTGTCTTCCCGGAATGGCCTAAATTAAGAAAAAGACATGAAGTTTGTCACGTGTACTCGTTGTGCGTTTAGATGTATGTCTCCTTCCCCCTTGCTGGTTTTGATTCCTCAGAATCAGCAACACATTATACGCACATATACTTGAAATTTTGTGTGAAGAATTAAAATTCACTCAATGTATCCGGTAGAATCAGCTGTTGATCAAAATCTTACTCATAAACTCTCTTGACAATCTTTACACCTTTATGTAGGCTATTTGAAGTGACCACTGTGGTAGTAAAACCCGATATACCAAACTTGAAATTGAAGTAGAATTTCCCGTTCTTGTGACTTAAGCTTGCACTGATGTTAGAAGAACGGTGTAGAAAATTTGTGCTCCAAGCAAATATCTAAGTACTCAATACTCCACCCATGTATGAGACATTAACACCTCTTGCTATTTTCACGTCGTTCCTTTTATGCGTGTGAACTGAGTACTTCAAACGTAATCCTTTATGTGATAGTTAAAACAGGTCTTTAACCATCTCTCCGCGATATGGTAACTAGATAACCTAAGTCTTCAACTAAAATTTTAAGCACGAGCAAGTTATCATTGAAATCATGCATCCAACCAACTCCGACTTCAAGATAAAATAAGTACACGCCTTCATGAAAGTCAACTTCAAAATCAAATAAGGGATACTAAATCAACTTCGTGATCACTTGACATCGTAATCTGAATCTTTAGCCGTTTGTCTAAATCCCCTTATCAATTCTGTAGGCTAATACTGATGACCACTGATGGAGACAACCCGATGAAACAAACCTGGGAATGAAGCAAAAAACACCAAATAACTTCAAACTCAACTAAGTAACGTCATACAAAAACCCCGTAGTCATGAAATCCAATACTAGCCATTAAAATTTAAGCTCCATGATTCTTTATAAGTCACTCCCGGTCTCGTCACTTATAATTGTAATTGTAATTTTTAAACCCAAAACTATACCACCTTACACCAACATATTATAAAAATGAAGCCTAATATTTTCCATAGTAAAATAAAATGAGTCTTAAGTGCATTTGGCAAATAAAATTCGGTCCACTTGAACTTAGGTAAACACCATTCTCGGCCCAGTGATAATACTTATAGATTTCGTATGACTCAAAGTCCAACCCAACATTTTAACTTTTATTCTATCAATAAAGTGCAACCCAAGCCAATCATATTCCTTACTTATAAAACCGGCCATTGTATTAATATTAATCCCGG
Source organism: Tanacetum coccineum (assembly GCA_026074375.1). Taxonomy (NCBI): domain Eukaryota; kingdom Viridiplantae; phylum Streptophyta; class Magnoliopsida; order Asterales; family Asteraceae; genus Tanacetum; species Tanacetum coccineum. The sequence continues at coordinate 13,324 of BQNB010109959.1, forward strand.
TACCAGTATAGATGTATAAACCCACACATATACAATTTAACCTAAATTACGGGGATTTATAAGAGTTACCACCATAATTTGTAATAATCCTAACCCTATGCAGTCACACACAAATGCAGTCACCTCATCTTCTCAATCTCCCATCAAATTAGGGAATACAATCCCTGATCTCACTCACACATCCTTACCATCGCCTCCCACTTCAGTTAGCCAAATAAAACCCACACCTTATCAAAACCTATTTGATTATTACTGCCGACATCAAAGTAGAAACCATGCCATTAGTAGTTTACACGAACCAAGGCCAAGTCTTCAAGATCCTTTTGCGGGTCTCAGGTAGGTTTGTACATTCGTTGTTCTTGTGAGATGAAATGAAACCAAGATTGATTATAACATCCTTGTTATAAATCAATCTTGATATTCGAAAATTAACAGAGGGTTGTTCGACCTTAATAGATCGATGAAGAGTATTGTTTCATGTTGTTGATTTCCATGAGAGTTTCTCCTGGAAAGTTATCATCGACTTCACTGTCATCGCTTGTTTCATCATTTTCGATTCGGGATAAGTGATCGGCTGCAACATTTTTTGTTCCTTTTCTGTCTTTGATTTCTATGTCGAATTCTTGCAAAAGTAAGATCCATCGAATAAGGCGTGGTTTAGCATCTTGCTTTTTGAATAAGTGCCTTAGAGCTGAGTGATCAATGTAAACAATAGTTTTTGAGAGAATAAGATAGGATCTGAATTTGTCAAATGCAAAAACTACAGCCATATGTTCTTTTTCGGTTACGATGTATTTTGTTGAGCTGGATTAAGAGTTTTACTTGCGAAGTAGATTGGGTGAAAGTTTTTACCATCTTTTTTACCTAAGACGGCTCCAACTGCGAAATTACTTTCATCACACATAAGTTCAAACGGAAGATTCCAATTTGGGCTTACGATTACAGGAGCACATGTGAGTTTCTCTTTCAATGATTCAAAAGATTTTTGACATTCATCGTCGAACTCAAATGATGTATCTTTTTAGAGTAGCTTAGTTAGAGGTCGAACAATTTTCGAGAAGTCTTTAATGAAACGTCGGTAAAAACCGACATGTCCCAGAAAGCTTCTAATACTTTTGATATTAGTAGGGGGTGGAAGTTTTGAGATTACGTCAATTTTTGCTTTGTCGACTTCAAGTCTGGCGCTAGACACCTTGTGTCCGAGCACAATTCCTTCTTTGACCATGAAGTGACATTTTTCCCAATTAAGGACAAGGTGAGCATCTTTACAACGTTGGAGCATTTTATCGAGATTGTTTAGGCATGTGTCAAAAGATTTTCTGAATACAGAAAAATCGTACATGAATACTTCGACGGATTCTTCGATCATATCGTGAAAGATTGCCAACATACACCTTTGGAATGTGGCAGGAGCATTGCATAGCCCAAAAGGCATTCGCCTATAAGCGTATGTTCCAAAAGGACATGCGAATGTTATTTTCTCTTGATCATAGGGTCGATAGGAATTTGAAAATATCCAGAAAAACCATCGAGAAACAAAAATATTTATGTCCCGCTAGTCTCTCTAGCATTTGGTCCATAAACGATAAGGGAAAATGATCTTTTGCGGTTGCTTCATTGAGTTTACGATAATCGATGCATACTCGCCAACCCGTAACGGTTCTTGTTGGAACAAGTTCATCATTTTCGTTGGTGACAACTGTAATACCACCTTTCTTTGGTACACAGTGGATAGGACTAACCCAAGGACTATCAGCAATTGGATAAATTATACCGGTATCCAGGAGTTTCATGATTTCTTTTTTAACAACTTCCTGCATGTTCGGATTTAACATTCTTTGTTTTTGGACAACGGGTTTCTTGTCATCAAGAAGTTGTATCTTGTGTTTGCAGAATGATGGGCAGATACCAGGAATATCTGTCGTTTTCCAAGCAAAGGCTTGCTTGTGCTTTTTAAGAACAGATATGAGTTTGTTTTTCTTTTCTTTGGATAGCTGAGATGATATGATAACAGGAAGAAAAGAGGGTTCTTCCAGAAATACATATTCTAGATTATCAGGAAGAGGTTTAAGTTCAAGATCCTTAGGAGGTTCTTCGAGAGATGTTTTGATTTTATAATCTGTGTTGTGAGTGATTTTTTTAAACGGTGGGTCGTCAATGTCGGAATCAGAGTCAGAGTTTTCATCAGCAGTCATTTCCATGAATTCATCAAATTCAGCAAAGATTTCTTCTTCGAGAAGGGTTCCTTCGATGGAATAAAGGATTTTACTACCTTCGTCTAAAAGAGCGTCAAAATCTTCTTCTAAGATTTCGTCGATGACATCGATGCTGAAACAAGTATCATCGTTTGAATAAGAGTGTTTCATTGCAGAATCGATATTGAAAATCATTCGTTCAGTTCCAACTCCAAGGTTGAGTTGTTTTTGTTTAACTCGAATCACTGCATCAGCAGTATGAAGAAATGGTCGTCCCAAGATGAGGGGAACTTTACTATCTTCTTCCATTTCGAGAATAACGAAATCAGCAGGAAAGGTGAATTTACCAACTTCAACGAGCATATTTTCAGCTATTCCAACAGGGTATTGGAATGATCTATCGGCTAATCTTACGCTCATTTTGGTAGGTTTAAGAGTCTCGAGAGATAATTTGGCATATAACGAATATGGCATAAGGTTAATGCTAGCACCAAGATCGGCTAAGGCATTGCAGGAGAAGGTTTTGTTGAAATTACATGGAATAAGAAAACTTCCGGGGTCTTCGAGTTTAGGTGGAACTTTGTTTTGGATCATTGCTGAACTTTCATCGCTTAAGAAAGCGGCAGAGATTTGTTCGATTTTGTGTTTGTTGCTTATTAGTTCCTTGAGAAATTTTCCATAATTAGGCATTCCGGCCAAGACATCGATAAGAGGTACATTGATTCGGACAGCGCGGATCATGTCGAGAAATTTTTCGTATTGAGCTTCAATTTTCTCTTTCCTTAGACGTTGAGGGTACGGAATTTTTGGTTTATATGGTTTGGGTAACAGAGTCTCTTTGACTGATTTTGGATTTTGAGTTTTCGTTTGTGGTGTCGGTTCATCGTCTTCATCATCGCTATCAAAGTTGATAGCAGTTTTAGAATCGTTTTGTTGATCATTTGGGTTAACTGGTGGGTTGTAAGATTTACCACTTCTTGTAAATAAGGCATTCACATGCTCATTAAACTAATTACTAAAATTATTAAACTATTTTATTTTTCTAAGAAAGACAGGGTAGGAAATGTAAAAAGGGAAACTAAAGGGTAGGCGGGCGAAATATGGGAAATTTACACTCTAGTTAAAACAGCTAACCTTGAACTATTAGAAAAGTACAAAACAGACCCTGCGACTCTAGCTTATTTTTGGCTTATTAAAAATTGAGATTCAGCAAAAACTTAAAACTTCAAACTTATAGACTAGCTTATTCTCTACAACATTAACAAAAGCAATATGAACTTTTGACAAAAGAATAAGCTAGAAAATAAGCTTTTTTCTACTGTTACAGAAACTTAGGCTTTAAGAGCTTTTTTAGTTTTTGGCTTATATTTTGCTTATTTCTTGATGAAAATTTGAAAACAAAAGAAGCTATTTAATGCCTGTGATGTGTACTAAAGTAATCTAGGAAGAAATAAGCTAAAGGTTAACAAGATTAATAAGAAAATTGAAATGAAAAGAGTACTAGTTGTTGCTGATGCATTTGGATGCTGATGTGGTTGGCTAATCTTTAATAATGCAGGAATATTTACTCTTCATTTGTAAATTTTTTGAATGTTACTAAGTGCCTTTCTACCTGAATTAACTAAGTATGACTCTTAAATGCTTATAAAAACCTAAAATCTAAAGTGACTTTCTTGTTAAAAATCCCCTGGTGCAAATGAAGACTTTTTACAAACTAAACTTTGGAATTCTAATATCTAACTTCTAAAAACTGTTTAAATCCTTGTTATATGTCCTAGCTCAGCTAAATGAAAAGATTTGACAAAATGTAGTTGACTTTTAAGAGTCAAACAAACCTAATCCAAACACTCCTTTATTACAAGCTGTCAACACTTAGTTACATCAAATTCTATTTAAAAGCTAAAATAGTTTAAGCTTTTTATCTACTTCTACTATATCTAGACTATTTAAGCTATTTTAACACTAAAAAGCTAAGCTTATGTAAAGAAATAAACTAGTTACTATGAAAAAGTGATTTTGCACACTTTTCATTCAATGAAAAATCTACACAGCTTAATAACAATCCTAAACAAATGTTATTGAAGAGAATTTAACAAAATTTGAAATGAAATAAGCAAATTTAAATGCTGAAATTAAGCTAAAATGGAGCTTAAGAAATGTAACCTGAGAATTGTTGTAGTCTCAGCACAAAAGTCACTCTATCTGAGTGAGTGACTTTAAAAGGCTTAATCCTAATGGCACCTTGCCTCTAGACCTTGATCAACAAGCTTAATAAGCTGAATCAGCTTATTACTTCTTTAAGCTTCCAAAATCAAACTCTATTGCTTCAAGTGATCATGCTTTGACTCAAATTGATTAAAATGAGAAAATGAGTGCTTAAGAAACAAAGTTTGACTAAAATTGAGCTTATTAAAAGGAATAAGCTCAAAAGAGCTTATTTAGAACTTATTTGATCAATTCAGCTTCAAATTGAAAAATGAAAGAGTATTAAATGTGCAAATCGACTTTTATTACTGAATTAAAAGAGTACAAGTGAAAAGAAAAGATTACAAGAGCTTAAATGCTTAAAGTGAGAGCTTAATTTGCTTAAAAACGAAAATTACAAAGTAAAAGTGTAAAACAGAAAAATTAACCACCGAAAAATGAAGACCTAAGCTACTATTTATAGAGAAGAGGTGAGGAGAGGGAAAGGATTCTAGAATGCTCCTTTAAATCACAACCATCGATCTTTTTGAAGTAACTTTGAGCCGTTTGATCAATTGATGAGGTGTAATGGACCAATAAGTGCTTGCCACGTGGTGGATTGTCATTGGTGAAGAGTGTAAGAACGAATTGAGGGTTTAAAAAGGAGCGGGATTGGGTAAATACGGGATTGGGTTTGTGTGGGAATTGGGCGGGAAATTCAGTTGGAGCGGTTAGGGTTGTTATTTTGGTTGAGAAATAACCGGGTAT
>BQNB010109960.1:0-14951 GCA_026074375.1 Tanacetum coccineum
TACTGGTAGGCAAAAAGTTAGTATTGCTAGGCCAAAACTTAGTACTGTCAGGCTAAAACTTAGTACTGCTAGGCAAAAGTTAGTACCGCTGGGTTACCGTTAGAGAAGATACAACTAGGGGTCTAAAGTGTAAATTGTAACGGTTTCTTCGCCATTGGGTTTGCTCACCATATATAAACCATTCCAAATTGCACAATTCAATCACCTAATCTCTCTCTCTAAAGCTCTCAAATCATAAACCCTAATCCCTCTAATCGCCGACAATCCTAATTACTCAAAATTAACAACCATGGTTGCTCTCGATTCTTGCCCTAAACATAATATGGTTTCTTACTTGGAGAAAACTGAACAGAATGCTCAATTCCATAAGATAGTGGACTTCCTTACAAGAAGCTTGATTTACTACTCTCTCATTGTAAGTCCTACTATCTCTACTTTCCTTATTGAACAGTTTTGGAACACTGCTACTTCCAAAACAGTCAATAATGTTAGTTATATTAAATCCAAAGTTGCTGGCAAGGCTGTATCAATTTCTGAAGCATCAATTAGAAGAGATCTTCTATTTAATGATGTAGATGGAATTGGTTGTCTCACAAATTCAGAGATTTATGCAAACCTTCAATTGATGGGGGTATGAGAGAGATCTCACAATTCTTACTTTTCAATAAGCTCTCTTTCCCCCACAATGGAAGTACCTAATTCATACCCTAATTCACTGCCTTAGTTCAAAAATTACTTCTTGGGATCAATTTCCCACAAATATTGCATCTGCAATGATTTTCTTAGCCACAGATAGAAAATTTAATTTTTCTAAGATGATTTTTGAGGGTATGATTAGGAACTTGGATGCTAAGAAGAAATTCTTAATGTATCCAAGATTTGTTCAAGTATTTTTAAATAACCATCTTTCAAACCTACCTGCCCCCTTTGGATAATTTTCCAATACCAGTCCTTACCAAAAAGGTTTTCACTAATATGGCAAAGCAAGGACTACACTTTTCAGGCCATGTTACACCTTTGTTTCCTAATATGTTGACACAAGCAGTAGTAGATGAGGGTGAAGGTTCAGAACAACCCACTAAACCCCAACCAACACCCTCTCCTACTCAACCTAGTACAGGAGACCAACACCCTGTGATTGAATCATCATCTAGACATGACACTACCCAAGTCCCTAGGGTAAACTTAGAGGGCACTAGTGGAAGTCAAGGGGATCAGGTTCAGATACCCAATGATAGTCTTTCTTTAGGTAGTTATACATCTGATAGAGCTAAGGGTGGCTTGAACCTAGATGAATTATTTGTTCTTTGCACTAACTTGTCAAATAGGGTTCTTGTTTTGGAGACTTTCAAGGATGCTCAGGCTGCAGAGATCCTTACATTGAAAACTAAGATCAAGAAGCTAGAGAAGAAGTGTAAGCCCAGCATCTCACACCACAAAGCATGGTTAAAGAGTGTGTCAAGGTTATCCATGAAGAAAAAGTTGAGTAAGAATGTGTCTGTATCCAAATAGGGGAGGAAAAATACCAAACCTGGACCAACTTTGGTTGACATTACCTTTGATGATCTTGATGCTGACTTAGCTCATGATATAGACTACATGGAAACAGAGGAAGTTGTGAATGAAGGGAGACAAAGTAAAGAGACTGAGGAGCTAAATATGACACATGATACAGAGGTTTTAGAAAAAAGAGGAAGCAATAAAGAACCAGTTAATGATGCTGGTAATACAGGAATTAGTACTGTTGTGCCTGAAGTTAGTACTGTCAATATTAGTACTGCCAACAGCCCAGAAGTTAGTACTACTACTCCAATGACTCCTCCTACTACAATAAGCGTGTTTGAAGATGAAGATATTTTTCTTACTGATGCTCTAGTAATGCTGAGTGACAAGAGAAAGCTGAAAGGAGTGGCTATTAAAGAAGTTGAAAAATCTGATAGGCCTGCAAGATCAGTTTTAACCTTGAAGCCACTTCCAATAATTGATCCTAAATACAAAGGCAAATGTGTTTTAGAAGACCCTGATCCTGCAAAGAAGATGACTAAAAGTGATTTTGATGTTGCTCAGGTTGCTAGAGATGAAGAGGTTGCCAGACAGGTGAAAGTAGAATGGCAAGCAAAGGTGGAAAGAGAAAGACAGAGAGAAGAAGAAGCATCTATGGATTACATTGCAAACTTGTATGATGAAGTTCAAGTAAGAATAGATGCTGATCATGAACTAGCAGTCAGATGGACTCATGATGAACAGGAGAAGTACACTGTGGATGAAAGAGCAAAGCTATTAGCAGAATTCTTTGAAATAAGAAAGAAGCAACTTACAGAAGAAAGAGCTGCTGCTATCAGGAACAAACCTCCAACAAGAACACAACTGAGAAGTCTGATGATGACCTACCTTAAACATACAGGTAGATTTAAACATAGTCAGTTGAACAAAAAGACTTTTGAAGAGATTCAGGCCCTATACATCAAGGAACAAGAAAGAGCTGCAGATTTTGTGCCTATTGGGTCTGAGGAGGATGAAAGACAGATTCAGAAGATGAATAAGAAGGTAGCTAGTGTACATGAAGAGAAGGTACTTAAAGAATATGACAGTACTAAGATTAACAAGAAAGATGCAGGAGAAAGCAGTGAAAAAGGTAAAGATACTTCAAAGATGAGAAAAGAAGGTCCAAGAATGAAAAGAATATCTAAGAAAAAAAAGACAGATTCTGACCTTGAAGAAGAAGAGCATCTAAAGACTTTTTTGAAGATAGTCCCAGATAAAGAAGAATTGAAGATTATGAAGTCCTAGAGAAAAGGTTTCCAATTGTTAACTGGGAATCAAAATTCTATCATTATGACAGACATGGAGAAAAGGGAATCTACTACAAGATATTTAGATCTGATGGAAGTTCTAGATGGATTAAAACTTTTTTTGAGATGGTGAAAAGGTTTGATAGGCTAGATCTTGTAGAGTTATATAACATGGTGATGCAGAGGTTTGAAACAACTACTCTAGAAGGTGTTGATCTAGTTCTTTGGGGAGATTTAAGAATAATGTTTGATGCAAATGCAGAAAATGAACTTTGGCAGAATCAAGAAAGATGGAATCTTAAGAGTTAGGATTTCTATGAGAATTGTGGGGTTCATACTTTGATACTGGAAGATGGTACTGAGATTCATATGCTTGTAGAGAGGAAGTACCCACTCACAAAAGAAACACTTAAGAGGATGATGTCTTTAAAGTTGATAGCTGAGTGTGCAAGTGAAAGTGCTTATAATCTGCTTAGATTCATTCAAAAGCATATTGATGAATCTGGAAGCCATGATGGGAGTGAGAAGGATATTTAGGTGTTGGTTTTATAACCACACAACAAATGGTCATCAGTTCACCATGTCTAACAAACATCAAGAACTGACTAGTCCAGGCTCCTGGTAAAGACTTCTCAAATCCGTTAATGGCTGATAGTTTGCCAAAAACTATATGGTTCTCAACTCACCATACTTCACTGTAAGAGTTGGCTAGTCCAAAGCAAACGGCTCTTGGTAAAGACATCTCAAATCCGTTGATAGTTGATAGTTTACTCAAACTATATGGTTATCAATGCATCATGTTATTACAATAAAGCATTGGCTATTCCAGAGCAAACGGCTACTAGTAAAGAAACATCAAATCCGTTTATGGCTGGTAGTTTGCCAAAAACTACAAGGCCAACTTAGTTGGTGTTGCTGAGTTGCTGAGATGCTGTGAAAATGACAAAGATTGGAAACTAATGAATGTTAAATGTTACAAAGTCACAAGAGAGTTCAAGTTCATTAAAAAGCATATTAAAGAATAGCTATATGTTTGGATGCATCCTCCAAGTGATCAAAAAGCTTAAACTGAAGAATCATAAAGGTTAATAAGTGAACATCATGTTTAGAGGGGGATTGTTGAGAATTATGTTTTTCTGACTTAGTACTGTGAGTATTAGTTAGTTAGTACTGCTAGTACATCTGTTAGTACTGGTAGTATAGTTAGTACTGTTAGTAGTAAGTTAGTACTGCTAGTATAAATTAGTTAGTACTGTTAGGAGATAAGCATGAGTTATAATAAGAATAGATATGCATTATCTCTTCACACGTTTTGTAAGCTCATTAGGGTTTTCCTTGGTGTATAAAAGGAACCCTACGGCACTAGTTAGAGATATCAAGTTTTCACAAATATTCATAGTTAGTATTCTGTAATCTAGCAGATTAATAGTAATCAAAGTTCTATTATACTCATTGTTCTTCTTAGCATTATAAGTTAGTTTCCGCATAACTTATATTGTTCATAGTCATTGTTTCTCTTGTAGTAAGTTTGGATCTATCCAGATTGACTACCACCCTTAACAGGCTAGAAAGATCTATTCAGATTTGGATCAACAAGTTTATTAACCAAGTGTATATATTACCATTTTTGTATTCTTAAAAATATAAAATATAATATTTTTATATAAATTATAAAAAAATATATTAATATTATAAGACTCGATTTTATTAAAACCCGACACATTTATCGTTATTAATCATCGATCGACGCATTATAAAACAATTACGTTATATAATTAACGTAACTTATCATCGACTAGCTTTTAAAGAAACTTAAAATCTTATCGTATCACGCTACTAGGGAATTTCATTTGAGGGGTTTCATTTGAGTATACATTTTAACGAGTTTGCTGGATTTACGATTTAAAGTGTCCTAGCTTCTCAAACGTTTACTACATGACCTCTGAATTACGATAGCCCGAACAGTGATACAATATTTCCATAAATTAATAAATCAAAGTAATACGTTAAACTTTATAAAGTTTTGAAACATAAACCATCACACTAAGACTTGACATATTACCCCAGGTTGCGTGACGAGGCCGTTACTTTCACTTGATATACTTTTGCCATCAATCAGATTTTCCCTGTTAAGGTGAGTTCATAGCCTCGCATTTTAAATCTTTTGCGTGACGAAGCCGTTACTAATATCACTTGATATACTTTTTGCCATCAATCAGATTTCACTATTAAGGTGAGTTCATAGCCTCGCATTTTAAAACTTCTAATGTTTCATAAACCCAGAGGGGGATACAGGCTTATAAACCATGGAACACAAGTGTTTTTCCAACTGTATGCAATCCTGATAATATTATTGCCCTAAGTCCTTACTTTTTTTGGCCATTAAGACCCCCCACAATCATGAACCGCTAATGTACTCTTTGGTGTAAGCGCGAATAGCGGTGAATAGATCTATTTGGGACTGAACTCGCCCGTTGGTGTAACCCCGTTACATGCATGTGGTAACCCAACACCCTTACAGTTGAATGACACTAGTAGGCGGGCTGTTTGGACAAAGCAACCCGTGGGGCAACTTCTTTGTCATTATTGATTACTCTCTTCAACGACCCGGTGTGTAGTGAGCCTTATAGCATAAGACTGTTTTCTATAATAAAGGTACTCATTGCAATTATTAACACCTTATGGGTGTATAACAAACGTAACCCACTGTTTATGATGACTTGTATACAAACTGTTTTACTATAACCCTATGTATTTCACTTAGCATATGTTGATCCTTTTTAAGCATGTTTATCTCAGGTAATTTGAGCAACCATAAGGCACGATGGCACGTACATTGAGTTTGGCTAATATTGTTATCAATCGAAACTTTAATGTTTTTCTAGATGTTGGAACCTCTTCTTTGTAAAAAACTCTGATGAATGAAATGAATGATAACTAAATTTTCCAAAAACAAATATTTTAGTGCTTCTTCTATATCTGATTTCGTCTTTCTCTTCTTGTTCTCATCGATCTGTTTTGAGACACTAGTGAAATAATTCTCCTAGATGATCTTACAGCTTCCGCTTCATAATATTTCAAATGGGGTTGTTTTATCTCGAGCATCCGTTGTGCCTAAATGAAGGCAAAATCCTGAAAAATATTCTTCAGAACCATCCACTAAGATTCAGCATTGCTTTTTCTTCATTAGTGCCATGGATATACTTGGGGCAGTTCTGGCATACTTTGAAGGAAGATGGATCAAAGTATAGGCTCAGGTTTATGATTGACAGGAAAGAGCTCACTCTGACTGTTGATGACTTCATAACAATTTTTCACTTGCCTCAATTTACTGACAATAAAGACATGACATTTTTGTCCCTTGCTCCAAAGTTTCAGAGATGGTTCCATTCTAAGCAGTGAATATTTGGTTTCACAACACTGGGAAACTTTAAACACTATACAGTTTCTCTCGGTCTTAATCAACCATGCAACGTAGTGCAAGATGGTGTCTTGCAGTTTTCGAATGATGCCATGAACAACACGAGTTTACTAGTTTTGATCAAATCCGGTCACGCCGTTACAGATCTTACCAATTTTGTACTGGCTTGTCCAACAATTTTCATGTTGACTATGTGTGACGATTGCTCTTCGGGAAGGAGTTCACTACTCCACCTTGAACATCCAACTAAGAGTTAGAAGCATCCTTAATCCCAGGTTCACAAATATTAAGTAAGACACTAAACATTACTGTATTCCTTGAAATCCTCGAGAAAAGCTCATGACTAGTAATCACCAACCTTTGAGATATGAGATGTGAAAAGCATTTTCTTTAAGATTCCTGATGACAAGTATCACAACCTTGATGATGATGAGATGGTGAAAATCATTTTCAATTCAGGGAAGCATAAAGACGGAGTTGGAATGAAGATTCCGAGTTTGATGATAACCGATGAGATGAAGCTAACGGAGAACTATCGGATGTATGCTGCGGTGTTTGGAGTAGATGTTCCTACGACTCAGTCACAACCAATTGAGTCTACCCAGGGAATGCATAAGACAACTAGCACCCCTAGAACACCTAACCCTAATGTAGCTACAGGTGAATCAAATGCTCCACAAAAGCAAACTGTGATTCGTCTCAAAGACGATCAACAAGAATTACTCCACCAACACCAGTTCCAACTACTGATGAGGCTGATGACATAATCTTACAAGATACAATTCAATTAAGTTTTGCAGAGCAGAAATGTTAAGATTTCATTTTATATGATGACATTACGGAATTACCATAGATTATCATACAACCATATGTAGGGACTAGAGTTGTTAACTTAGCATACCTATGTATTAGATGGCGGTATAAATACCCCTCCATTGTTTCTATGGAGGACACTTGTAACATTTTCGCTTTTCATCTATTTTACACACATTTTGTTTTTCTCTCTACTCTCTCTCCAAACATGACTACCATATGGTTTGAATCACCAAGACCACCAGTTTAACGATTCTTTTTAGTTTGACAATTGGTACCAGAGCCTCAGTTGCGTTCTTGGGTCGGCTTACTTTTTTTTGTCCGGTTGGTCTTGATTGTGTCTGGATCTGTCACATATTTCAGATTCGTATGTATTGTTGTTGTTGGCTTATATTAGTTTTTTTTTTTAAGTCCATAAGTCGAAAGTCAAGTCATTTAAGCCTATTCTCTATCGCTATGTTCTCGAGTTATTAAAAGAATGAAAACAAAAGAAAAAAAAAGAAAAAAAAAGAAAAGATAGTGAAAGAAAATTTACTATGCACCTTGTGTTCTCGAGTAGAAAATTAGTAGGAAAGAAAGAAAGAAAAGAAACATAAAAATTTACTTTTATGCCTTTTAAACAAAATATCTGCTGCTAATCTAATTTTTTTTAATAAGCCATTTGTGGTTAATATATCTTTTTATTTAAAATATTCTTTAATCAAACTAACAAGTAAAAATTCACATAAAAAATATGCTGGTCCATGTCGTGAATATAATTGGCCCATGTGTAACCCAATAAAGCCCAAGAAATCACTAGCCCTAATAATCGCTGAATAAAAAAAATGATGCGTCATTTTACAGCAGGACTTTTATTAGTTTCTTATTTTGAAAAAATAAAGATTTACACAGTGGTTGAAGACTATCTGTGATGAAAGAAATAAGGGTAAATTTGTCAATTTAAACACTTTCCTTCCCAATCCTCCCAAATATGAGAGGAAAGATTTAAAACAAAAAACCTTCAAATTTCCCTTCCTTCTCCTTCCCTTTCTTTTCCTTTCTTATTAAAATAAAACTCTAAGAACACAAATATATTTTTGTTCCCGTTGTATGTGTACAAGTATAATTTTGGTTACATCTTTCACATTCTTATGGTCAAAGCTTTCTTTTCTTTTTATCAGGTCTAAATTCGTGGCTTGATAATGAAAGATAAACAAGAACGACTTTTAGTTTGTGGCTTATTCTGATGCTTATCTGCTTATTTTCAAGCCTTTTACACAGCTTAATCTGCTTACATAAAGTTGTTAAGGTTCTTGGTAAATACTTAGCAGAAAAAGATAAGAAGAAACAGATCTGAAGTTTGTTGCAATATGACAAAAGTACAACAGTGCAAAAAGACAAAAAGTACAACTAGAGATTTGAAGTAGCGATTTGTGATGAACAGCTAGAGATTTGAAGTAGCGAGTTGTGAACAACAGGTTCAATTGAAGACTAAGCCAAATCTAAAGGAACCTCGGCCCAATTTTAGACTTAGCAGTGAGTTGGCTATGTTCTTGGCAGCGAGCGGCTACCCATAACCCAAACCAAGTCAACTTGGTTCTTACCGAGTTGACCCGGGTCGACTCACTGAGTCAGCAAAATCGGTTGTCAAGAATCAAAAAAAGAAAAAGGACAGACTCGACAAGATTCAAACCAAAACCACAAACAATCAACTACAGCAACCCATTTCATTACATCATCTATCAACAACAAACAACATCAACAGCCACATCACAAATCCATAAATCTAGCCTAACCTATCATCACAAACAATCAGCCAACAAATCTATCATTATAATCTAAACCCCTCGTCACTAATCCCATCTCCTACATCAACTCAGCTCGACACATAAATAATTAAACAAGATCTCAGGTTTTATTTTGAGTTGCGCAATTAATTTCGAGACATTATAAGATCAATCAACTCGAACTCAACCTCATCATAGATCTCTGTTAAGCTTAGCCCATTTGATATACGAACTTAAAGATGGTTTTTATAACAATTATGTTATAAACTCATCTTTGGTTCGAATTAAATAAGACACACAATCAAAAATCAATTACACCTTACCCGAGACCTTTATAAAGATCTTGAAGCCAAAACTTGTGTGTTCTTTATGGGTTAAAGCTTCATAAGTGAAGCCGTTTACAAACACCAAAAAGATCAAGGGTTCAATTTTGGTTTATGTGGCAAGATTAAACCATTGTAAGGGTTTACTTTGTGGTGTTCGTTTATAGTGAGAACGAGTTGGATGGTTTCAGTGTGAGATTCGTGTTTGATGCATGATTTGCTTTATCTTTTAACTAATTAGAGGGATAATGGTTGGAGGAGTAGTGTGTTATGACTGGAAGCATCGAGAGAAGTGGATGGGGGCGTATTTTTTTGATGAATGAGATTAGGGTTACTGTGAGTTTAATTAGGGATAAGCACTCATGTATATTGGAGCATTTGGTTTATAATGTGGGCTTAGATCAAGAATGCAACGTGGGCCTGGTGTTTTAGATCAAGAATTCATATTATTGTAAATTGTTTGGGCTGTGTATAAAGTGGGTAACATGTCGGTTATAACAAATGATAAATGGACCGGGTTTCATAAATTATTTTAGGTTGTTCATGAGTTTCGTTTATTGGTCTGTTAACGAATAGATTATTTGGAAAGGGTTAATGATAATTGATTATACTAGAGATCAAGTGACAATGTGAAAAAATGTTTAATTAGTCTAAGTCAAAATGACAAAGTGATTAGTGACGAGAACGGGATCAATCTTTACAAAGAATCATTGGAGCTTAATTTTTAATGGCTAGATTTGATATTAGTTTTTCTGAGTGACTACGGAGTCGATTGGGTATCACTTATTTGAGATTGAAGTTGGATTTCATGAAGGCGTGTTCTTATTTTATCTTGAAGTCGGGGTTGGTTGGATGTATAACTTTCAATGATAACTTGCTCGAGCTTAAGATTTAAGTTGAAGACTTTGTTTATTTAGTTTTTAGAAGTCGGGGTGGATGGTTGAAGACCTGGATTACTATCACTTAAAGGAGTTACATTGTAGTACTTAGTGTCACACGCTGTAGACGTTGTGGATAGTTTCAAGAGGTGTTGTACTTCTTATACCTCTTAGTTGAGTGTATAGAGTAGTTAGAGATTTGCTTGGAGCACAAATTCTCTACACTATTTTCCAACATTAGTGCAAGATTAAGTAACAAGAACGGGAAATTCTACTTCAATTTCAAGTTTGGTATATCAGGTTTACTCCATCAGTGGTCACTTCAAATAGCCTACATAACGGTTGGTAAAGATAGTCAGAGAGAGTTAATGTGTAGAGATTTGATCAGCGGTTGATTCTCACGGGATACATTTGAGCTAATTTCATTCTTCTTACAATATTTCAAGTATATGTGCGTATAATGTGTTGCTGATTCTGAGGTATCAGAACCAGCAAAGGGGAAGGAGCCATACATCTAAATGCACAATGAGTACACGTGACGAACTTCATACCTTTTTCTTGTTTAAGGTTATTTCGTAAAAGACAAAAGTCATAACCGCAGAGAAAATCAGTGTTGTAACTCGTGGCTTTTGGTGTATTATTCCAACTACGTGGGGGAAGAGATGTAAGAAACCATTTCTCTGATGATAAAAGAGGTACATAATTGTATGATGATTCCTCCAGTTAGTGAGTATCCTACAGGAAGAAATGTGTTCATCCGGGACATACTTGATTTTTATGGTATTGTTTTGGTGTTGTCATTTCGACTACATCCAGTACTTAGGTTTTTTTTATGGTATTGTCTTGGTGTTATCATTTCGACTACATACGGGATAAATTGCTTTCACTCGGGACTTAGTTGACTTTGGTGAAACAATTTAAATGTGTTCATCCAGGACTTACTTGATTTTTACGGTACTTTTTTGGTGTTATCCTTTCGACTACATTCGGTACTTAGTTGTTTTTATGGTACTGTCTTGGCGTTATCATTTCGACTACATACGGGATAAATTGCTTACACTCGGGGCTTAGTTGACTTTGGTGTAGCAATTCTCATCGGCAATTTCCTGAAGGGAGAAAAGTGCATTTTCAGGTCTTAATTGATTTTGATGCTATGTTTTCGACTTTATTGATGGGATTGAGTGTGTACTTCGGGTTTTTAGGCTTCATATAATGAGACTGATTGCATCACTTCAACTACATGGGGGAAGTGATCTCTTGACACTTTTGGTATGCATTACTTTAGCTTCCAGCGGGAAGAAAAATGAGAAGAATTATTCAAGCGTGAGAAGATACATTGCTGATCTATTTGATGATCCCCCGAATGGATAATCACTATGCTTATTTTTAAAAGGAGCAGCAATATTTGATGTGGTTTGCTACTTATTCCGATGTGCACTTAATCATTCTAAGCTTGTAAGAAAGCTGTGAAACTGCTCAAAAAAAAAGATTTTTAGTTTGAGGGGAAGCTATCAAAGCTTCAAAATGAGGAGGCTTAAGATCAGACAAATATTTAGGAGCCTCGAAAGCTTTGGTGGTGAAAGCTTAAGAGATGTTGACTACATACTTCTACAAAGAACATAATGATATCTTCATTCCGGTATTCAGGTCGACATCATCTTAAATTTGTATAATATATCTTGTACATTATTAAGTAGTGTATCTTTAGGTGTTATGTGTCAGTGTATAAATTTTTCATGAGTTTTTCGTTAAACTCAAAATCCTTCAAAATTCTTATACCTGACACTAACAGATTCCCTCAGTAATTTGAGGGGGAGCATTAATATGTTCCAATATCGGCTTGTATTTAATCAGACCACATTTTCTCCTAAATTTTCTAACATATTTAAATCAATTGAGATCCTAAATCTCAAAGGGTTTGAAATTTTTGATCAGGGGAGAGAATGTGATTTAAATATTAAATCTGATAAAATGTGATCTATTAAGACTCAAGCAGGTACTCCTCCCTCCATGTGCCAAACAATTTCGAATATCGACGCACATGTTGAGGGGGAGCAGTTTCATGAATCAAAACAATCGAGGTACTAATGCTTTGATGTTTACATCGCCCGTACCTTGATTGATTTTCAAATGGTTTTATGGCGAAGAGAACAGTACCAAAAGACCGACCCTGTATTTACTTTATCGGAGTTATAAGGATGGTATGGTTAGGTACATGTTCCCATGATCCCGCCAGAGCCGGAGGGATCTACCCAGGGACAATCCACTAGTTAGTGTAGAAGTCCTTAGGTATGATTACAAAAGGAGTAATGTGAGAATAAGGGAATAGTGCGGACTGAGATGGAGCTAGTACTGGAACATACCCAACAAGGTACTAGTAATGAAGTCTCGGTAAGCACCGAAGGGGTTGAAGAATGAAAAAGAAATGTTAAGATAAAGGGTGAAAAGAAAGCAGCCCTCCTTAAACATTAGGCAGAAACCGGGTCACTACATATGCTGTCAGAATCACATGGTTGATTGCTGACATTGAAGACAAGTATCATGGACCCAGTGATACGCTGCACAACCCTCCCTAGCCACTCAAGATCCCTCAAAGGATTCTTGTTTCATTTCTCACGGAGATCAATACATTTCTATCGTCTCTCTCACTCTCGAGTTAGACGATATTGTAAAGGTGACAATCTGCTCCAGCCTCTCCGAATACTAAAAAAACCAAAATGACTATTGTGTCTGATCCATTAGATCATCCATAAATCTCGTTAGGACACCAATACAAACTATGCTTGTTCTTCACACACTGTGACAACAAGTAAAGATCTTAAGAGTCCTACGCATTATCCTCGTGGTATTGCCAGAACATCCGAGTGATACAAAAGTACTCACAATGAAGATGGAAATCCTTCTAGAGCCAACATCAAACAAGCTCTTGGTAGGTGACATGTGAGATCCCCTTGAGGATCATACTTGTAGCACACTGAAGGAAACGATGGTGCGATTCTTTATGAATCAAAACTGTTTCCAGGCAGTGTGTGACGGAGTGTTTTGAAAAAAACCATTTCGATGTGCTCAACAATCATGAATATTTTCATGCACATTGATGTGTATTTTCTTTCAAAACATAAAGTGTTTCTGTAGAAATTGATTTTTATATTATTAAACCTTCGATGTGTCACAAAAACTCTTTCTTGAGTGACACGTGACTGATTTTCAAATCAATTTCTCATTAATCAGTGGGTTTTAATCCACTGGTTCACTCATTTCGTGTTTTGTCTACTTTGAGACGCTCCGGTTTAAGAACGGCTAGCGCAGCTGCGAAACCCTGTCAATGAGATTCTTCGGAAGTCTACCTGATCACAGGCAGTATTTATACTGATTAACGGGGAACCGTGGTTCATGCAACCTTATTCAACGAAAGTGAAAAAAGACACCTTCGTTTGTTTATCACTAAGTATAAAGATGGAGATGGAGATGTCCGGTTCCAGCAGAGTCAAGTTCATTACCGCATGCTCATACTTGACCAACATACTCAAAGACAAGATGAAAGCTCAAGCACATGTTTCTAATGCTTCTGTTACTTTAATTATAGAATATTCAAGCTTTCAAGATCAACAAAGGTGTGAGCATGTTGGTCCGAAAGTCACAAGTATACAAGATGGCTAGAGATCGCAAAATGATAATTAAAGATTGCATTTGGCTGATGATCTCAATAAAGCTCAAAGATCACATACAAAGACAAGCCCAAAGGAACATAGCTAAAGATCACTACTCAAAGTACAAGATATCTTAATGATGAATATGTGGCATGAATTAAGGGGAAGCTAAGTCAGAAGCTTCTCCTTAACCAGAAGTGTATGGGTTACTTAGTTCGTGCCTATTACGGTATTTCTCCTACAAGGTACTATAAAGATGATTCATGGTAGAGTGCAGACTTGAAGTCAAATAAAAAGCAGATTCTAAAAAACTTCGACATGACCAGAAGTGCAGGAAAATGAAGTTTTCAAGACAGGCAGCTAATTCAGAAACTTCGAGATGACAAGAAGTGTATGAAGAAAGTTGAGCCTTCAAGCAGATCAAAGGCCATTGAAGACATCATCAACATTGGAAGCTTCGTGGAAGCTCTTGTTCTTAATCATTATGTACTTGTTAGGAAAATATTGTAAGTAATTCCGTATATCGTCCCATGGGGGAAGATTGTTAGAATTTCTTTTGATGTGACGACATTACGGAATTACCATAGTTTAACATACCACCATACGTAGGGACTAGAATATACATTTTAGTAAACATATGTATAGATGGTGGTATAAATACCCCTCCATTGCTTCCATGGAGGGGTGAGACACTTGTAAAAATTCACTTTTCATTATATTTTACACACACTAGTTTCTCCCTCTACTCTCTCTCTCTAAACATGACATTCTTATGGTTTGAATCACCAAGACCACCGGATCAACGATTCTTTTATATTTAACAAGTGGTATCAAGAGCCATGGTTACACTCTTGGGTCGGGTTACATTTTATGATTCCGGTTCGTGTCTCAAATATGTCATTTTCGTGTTGTGTTGATTCGTGTTTCTCAGATTTTTTTTGCTTATTATTAAGCTGTTTCATGGCTTAGTTGGCTGGAAAAAGCGACTGGTTTGTTTGTTTTTGTGTTAGTTGGGTGAATCTGGTATAACTACTTATCTCAATATTTGTGATATGTTTCTTTTTTTTGGGTCATTCTATTGTCCAAAAACTTACAAAAGTAGCAGATTCTGGGTTGTTGAGTCCATAGCAGCGGTTTAGAACCAATTGTACTCCTCTTGTCTTCTTTGAGCTAAAGGACAAAAGTACCTGACGACGGTTTGTCATTTAGCATGGCGGTTTGACCGTGGCGGTTTGCCGTAGCGGTTTGGTGAACAGGTTTTCAGAAGACTTAATTTTTCATGGTCGATCTAAACTAAACTCTGTCTAA
>BQNB010109961.1:0-22648 GCA_026074375.1 Tanacetum coccineum
TGATAAGTATTAAGCCACACATAAAAAAATATATTACCTTTTTCTTAAAGCATTAGGTAAACAACATTTTTTATTCTATATAAACCCCTTTTACACAACCATTTTTACAAACAAAACTTTTCGTTTACATTTCCACTTTCATTTCTAAATAATATCACAAAAAAGTCTCAACATCCAACATCCAAGTGATACTTTTTTCAATAAACTTCTCGGGATGCCGCAAAACCCAAGCTCATCATCCCCGTCAAATCCTGCTACACCTTCATCCGCAAACTCAATAACTTCACAACCTCAATTTTCTTCATTTGGTAGCTAAAATATACTATGCCATTATACATACCCGAACAATATTTTCTTCAACAACAATTTCAACATCGTCAACAAAATCCATCATAATTCTACCCACCAGAAACACGACCACAAGCACCACCACAACCTCAAACTGAATAAGCGTCACAAGAAAAAACGTGAAGAAAAAGGCAAAAGACCCGGCAAAAAATTAAACTCCGCCACCACCACAACCCGAAATACCGAAAAGCTAGTCACTCGTTGGATAACCAACGAAGAAGAGTTACTAGCCACGTATTATTATGCAATTTCCGAGGATAGCCAAGTCGGAAATGACCAAGATGAGCAATGTTTTAGGGGCAAGGTTCTTAATGAGTTCAACTCATTTTCTCATCACAAACATGCCAAGGATATGATTACTGGGAAGTGGGCAGCTATGAATGGCATTTGCTAAAAGTTCAACGATATCTACAAACGTTTAAAACGTTTGAGTAGAAGTGGTGAAAATGAGATTGATCTTTTAGCCAGTGAAGAAGTGTGTTTAAGGACGAGAGTAAAAGGGGAGCGTTTACTAAAGACTGGTCGTGGGGAATCTTGAGACAACATTCCAGCTGGGATCATGCCGAACCCGTCTATCCGGTTGATCTCACCGGACATACAGAGATATTCGAAGATAATCCGAGACCACGCCCCCCCGACAAACAACGTGTGACAAAAAAACAAAATTAGAGACCACGTGGGATACAACAGGAAGTAACACAAAACAAATTTCAAAAGTCTTCACAAAATGAATTTAGACTCAAACGGGAAGTCGTTGAAGATATGTATGCGGTGTCGAAGGAGAAAGACCGGACCCTAATGGAGTTGAAAGAAATGAAGTTTCTCGACACTAGCATCGTGAGGATGATGGACGAGGATGCCCACATCATCAACTTGCAAAAACAAGAAATTCGTCAAAAATATAGACGTGACAATATGTAGCTATTGACATTATTTTTTTCGTGTTTTATATTATAATTTGTATTCTTTTTTAAATGAAGAAAAAGTTAGTTGATTTGTAAAAATGAAGAATAAATTAAAATTATGGGTCTTAAAAGTTGTGTTTTAGCTTTAAATTACAGAAGAGAGTATTTTTAAATGTGTAGATGAGATATAAATAAATAAATAAATAAATAAATAATGTAACAAATAAGTGATCCTATAACTTAAATCACTGTAACTGATACTCTCTGATGCTCTTGGGCTAGACGGAGTGGGAGGTAACTCACCTCACAAACCGCCAGTCACCTAGGTGAGTGTTATGCCTCCCACCTTAACTCCGCGTAAGTTGGTGGTAAATGGGTGAGCCACTCACCTTTCTGGTTGAAAGGTGAGTGGTGTTAGTGAGTGTGTTTTTAATATATATTATTTGGTTTTTGAGTGTGGGTGGGTATTTAATGGGGTATATTTTATATAAAGTGAGTATTTTAATGAAAGATGAGTTGCTATTACAGGTGAAAGGTGAGTTTTAAAGTTGAAGAGGAAAAACTGACGTGACGCTGACGTGTAAGGCGACTTTGTCACCACCACTCCATCCAGGATCATGTCATTTGTATGGCATTTCCTCCTGGGTCACCATGTGATAATATGTAATGAGAGAGAATCATAAATCTCGTGTAAAATTTTAAAATACGTTAATATCAATAAACTCTAATAAAACACGGTTTATTACAACCCTTTAAAGCATAAGAATTAATTATCCCATTAAATTTTCTTATGTGGACTACCTTAATTAACCACAAATGTACAACATCATATTGCACCATCATTAAAAACATGCATTAAAAATATTCATCAGTTTCAATTAACATTATAATATTCAAAAAACGCATTCAAAACCTACCATTAATTGATTCTTCTTCTACAATCTTCTATAATTAGTTACAATTCCATATGAATAATCGGTTTCAGATTATAATATTCAAAACGCAATCAAAACCTACCATTAATTGATTCTTCTTCTACAATCTTCTATAATTAGTTACAATTCCATATGAATAATCGGTTTCAGATTATAATATTCAAAACGCAATCAAAACCTACCATTAATTGATTCTTCTTCTACACTCTTCTACAATCAGTTACAATTTCATATTAATAATCGGTTTCAATTAACATTATAATATTCAAAACCTATCATTAATTGATTCATTCTTCTTCTACACTCTTCTACAATCAGTTACAATTCCATATTAATAACCAATCTTTCTTTAACACCTATTAGCCAATCTCTCTTTATCACTGATTCAAAAAAATATATATAAGCAACATATTCAATCGTACATGTATATTACATGTTGTTGTGATTTGGATATAGGTTGAACTAATTTTATTCTTACTTTTTTTTGTAGACTTCATAGGTCAATCTATAGTGATTCGCATAGCCTTGATTCGAGCAAATAATCTATGTAAGCTTCAGTTGTATGAAATCCATTTGATTTATATTATTTACGATTATTTTTATGTTTATGGTGTAAACCTAATAATTCAATTCAAATTGATCTTTGATTGACACCTATCTACTTTGATGTGTTTGTTTTTAAATAATCAATATAATTTTATTTCGAATCATCTATATCTATATCTATCTATATCTATATATTATGTAATAAAATAAAATAAGCTTTTTACAACCTTAAAGGCAAAGAATTAATTACCTAGTAAATTTCTTATGTGAACTATCTTATTAACCATAAAGTATAAACCACCATATTTGCACCATCATCAAAACATGCATTAAAAACATTCATCGGTTCAATTAATATTAATAATTAAAAACACCGCATTCAAAACCTACCATTAAACATTATTCCTTCTTATTCTTCTCTTCCTTCTAAACTCTTCTACAAATCATCACTTACAATTACCATAATTTTTAAAATAAAATACCGGTTTTCAATTAAAAAATATTAAAACAATGTATAGATATTCAAAAACGCATTAAAAAAAAAAACCCTATAAAGAGAAAACTAGTCCACATTAAATAAATTGAGTAATCTTCTTCTCTCACTCATCCACGAAATCATTTACAAAATTCACATAATTAATTAATCGGTTTCAATTAACAATTATAAAATATATTCAACCAAACTCATTCCCAAAAACCTAATCATTAATTGATTATAATTCTTCAAAACAATACTTCTATTTAAAACCAATCTCCTCTTTATAACAATTGCAAAATGCATTTAAAATAACAATCAAAGAATTGACGAAATTGCCATAAGGGTTTAAGTAAAATAAAAACTTCCTCGTTTCTCGTATTCTCATACCTTCCGAATCTGCATGTTGTTTTTTAAAAAAAAAAACACCTAATTTTTCTTTTTAAAAAAAAACGTCGAACCTCGGCCTCAGGTCTCACTTATAAAACAATCTAAAACTAACAACGAGGGGGACTAGAAAAAAAAATACAACCACCCGCCGTTTATGTTATCAAAAAAAACATTTAAAAATAAATCCAAAAAAAAAAAAAAACACTAAAAAAAAAAGGTTAAAAAAGAATGAATAAAATTAACGAGAGAACCAACACAAAATTAAAAATAAAATTCAAAAAACAAGCAAGATGTAGAAAATTAACGTGAGATAGAACAATATATTAACATAATTTAAACAAACACAAAACAACCATGGATGTTTATGGATTTAGGTAAACATATTTAAAAATGAGTATATATGTACACAAAATAACTACAACAAAAAAAAAAAATAATAACGTTAACTACCAGACAAACATAAAACCAAAAAAAACCAAAAAAACCCCCCCAACCAACATACAACCCAAACAAACCCCCTCCAAGCCCCAACATCTAGAACCTTAACAACCTACCAAACATCCCCAGCGCCCGCCCCCCCCTCCTGTCCCCAACCCTAATGTAAACCGCACCCCAAAACCAGAACTCAAAACACTAACAATCACCCATCCAATCACAACAAAAGAAAAAAAAAAAAAAAAAAAAACAAACAACAAAAAACAAAAACACAAAAGCCCCTCAAAAAATAAAAAAAAACCACAAAAAACCAAAACCCAAAAGACACCACAACAAACCTAACAAAAATCAACAGCCCCTCACCCACGGTTACCTTTAGACATAATACAGGTTAACCCCCCCCCCCAACCAACACCACGTCCAACCATAATAAGAACACTACAGCAACTATTAATTTTGCAGACTTCATAGTCAATCAATTGAGATTCGTCATAGCCTTTATTCGAGCAAATATGGGCGATTTTTCTGACGGGTGAATATGGTAATTTTATGTACCGGGTTTGATATGGGTGATTGAGTAAATAGTCAGGTAACACCATATTGCACCGTTCTTTTATTTGTCAATTCAAAAACATCCGCCAGTTTCAATTAACATCAATGCTGTTTAATTTTTAAAACACATTCAAAACCTTCCACCAATTGATCTTCTTCTACACTCTTTGGTTTTTTACAACCCTTTAAAGAACATGCATTAATAACCCCAATTAATATAATCATGAGGACTACCTTTAACACCAATTTAAATCAATCTCTCTCTAACACTGATTCAAAAACAAATACATAAGAAACCGATTCATTCGTACATGTATTACATGTTGTTGTGATTTGGATATAGGTTAAACTAATTTTATTCACTTTTCATTTTGCAGACATCATAAGTCAATCTACTGTGATTCACATAACCTCGATTCAAACAAATAATCTATGTAAGCTTCAATTGTGTTAAAATCTATTTGATTTATACTGTTGTGTTACATTCATTCTACCATTAGATTTTTCTACTGGTGGGAAATGATTCTAATGGTAAAACCCACTAAGTGTCACTGTTATAATTGTTTTGTGTAACGAGTCAATATGGGCGATTTTGTGTAATAGGTTGATATGGGTAATTTTGTGTAAGGTTGATATGGGTAATATTGTGTAACGAGTTGATATGGGTGATTTTATGTGAATAGTCAGGTAACACCATATTGCACCGTTCTTTTATTTGTCAAATTCTCCTAAATAATGTTATCTTATATCATCATATTATGAACATGATTACTTAATTACCTTATTTCATTGGACCGCAAAAAGCAAACGACAGAGAGGTTTCGATAGATGTAACTGACAAAATTCTTATACATGCGGCTCACCAGGTAACATCTATTATCGATTTTACTTATCCAAACAGTTTAGATAACATAAATGATCTGTCATATATCTAAGAAAAGGCCATTCTTGCTCAAACGAATGAAGTTGTGGACACTATAAACGATCATTTGTTGGAGAAATTTTCAATGGCTTACTTAAGTTGCGACAGCATAGATAAAAATGAACGTGGCGCCGCCATAGATCAATCCATTTTCTCATCAGAATTTATCAATTGATTGAATTTCTCAGGTGTTCCAAACCACACACTTGCGTTAAAAGTAAGAGTCCTGATAATGTTATTGAGAAATATTAATCAAGCAACTGATTGAAGTTCTCACGTGTTCAAAACCAGAGACTTGCGTTAAAAGTATGACATTTATTTATTTAATTGTTACAAACTCAAATGTTTATCTAATAATGCACTTATTATCTGATTATTTCATTCATATATTAACGAAACATGTTTACCTTCAGTGTTTTTCTTACATTATTTATGAATGTAACTTACAAAATAAGTTCTTACTTATTTAACTACTTAATGGATTATTTCTTCTACACTTCCCGTGAATCCACGGGTCTATAAGCTAGTAATTTCATAAAGATTGGATAGTCCGTTTAACAGGTAGTATCTCTAAGCAATGAATTCTCGATGCTATTTATCGAATTCATGCATATTCTAGTTATGAACATTTTAGAATCTCGTGCGATTTGTCGCATTTCAAGGTGTAAAATTTTAAGTAGATCTTTCACTAGATCGCGTCACATTCGGCTAAAAAATCATTTTATAAGTTTAAGAGATTAGCTAGCTAAATGTCACGAAGTCATTGTTCCGATGTAGCTGGACGTTCTTACATCGATAAGGACCAGTCATCTATCCCACGTATAACAGTGGTTCACTGGTTTCGTCTTGCATTGGACTCATCAGGGGAACGACCCCAACTCCCTACCAGTGAAGTGTTATATCAAGTTTTCTACGCATGACATGTACTACACCATTATCGTTAGAGTACTCATGGATGTGATACGGCTATTGGTATTTGAAGGTTAATTCGCGTGTGGATCGATGTTCGTATGCCAACGTTTTCTTCTTGCTCCGAATTGTTTCAGTAGTTAAGTCATCATTTGTAATCGCTTCTCTAGCCAATTGCTAGAGTGTTGTTTTTGTTATATAAATCATCGTTCAAAAAAACAAGACCAACAAGAATAAAACAGGAACCCTCACATTCATACACGCTTCAAAGTAGAACCTTACCTTTGAGAATTTGGCTCGTGACGTAATGCTAATTATACGTATTTCTATCTAAAATTAGAGCACTCTTTTTAAAAAGGAGGTGATATATATACATCATAAATATAATAAGTGATGTACACATCATAAAATTATATTTGTAAATTGTAATGCACATTATATAACATCACATATGCTACATGTTTGTAGTGTGCATATCACATCGTTAATCCCTCTCTTAAAAATTCATGTGAAAATACATATCGATTACTAAGTTGGAAACTTTGAGCAGAGTCGCAAATTTCAATCACTTTGACCAACCTTTAATTCCAATTATTAGAGAAATCTCATGCAAACATAAGTGGTACAACTTTGTAAATTACTAAGTAAGACGACTTAAAACAAAGACTTGCAATAATTCTTCTTCTATAGGTTTGATTCGTCTAACAATCGATTTTTTTGACTTTTCAATTGTTGATCCTGACTAGATACTTCAAGATTGATCAACTTGTACTTGGAACATTGGCTGATATTAACTTCGAACAAAATAATTCTAAAAGCTTAAGCTTAATCTCCAACTAAAAGCTCATTAGCGACATCTAAAAACTTTAAGTGTTAATTTCATAAATTATCATAAAATAATTATTGACAACAACTTTAGCTAAGAGTATATTGTAAATTTGGTACCAAAACAACTAATATTACTCAACCAACCGCCCCTTATTCTTTTTATTAACTAATAAACCTCAATTGTCATCAAATACGATTTGCATATAATAGAAAAGATAGTCCTCAACACGAGTGCTATCTGAAAGAACATAAACTCACACTTACAAACACCTTTGTGTTGATACAAAAACTAAACTGAAACAAGATCGAATTGATCTAAACCAGACTAGAGAGAAAAAACGTACTCCCTCAGTTCCAATTTATTAGTCCACTATTGACTTTTTAAAGTCTTTCTTTTTAAATTTTGACCTTAGTTAATTTTTTTATGTTATATAATACTTGATAGAAAGTATATGAATGGTTTGGGGTTTAAATGTATTTTTATTAGTATAATTTTCATCAAGTATTATATAACATAAACAAAAATATATATGATCAAAGTTGAAAAATAAAGATTTTTTAAAGTTAAAATTGAGACGGAAGGAGTGTAAACTTCAACTAGATAGATGAATGAATGAAACTATAGTGTCAGCCTTTAGCTTATACAGAGAGAAGTTCAACTTTGGTCCCTGCACAATCAGAAACAATACAAACAAAGCACAAAAGTATTTGCTATGTAAAATACTTTCACAATGACCCCTTCAAGTATCATTAGCTTGCTAAAATAGATTTATAATTATAACATATTTTATGTTTCGTACTTTTAGTTCCGTAGTGATTTGTTAGTGATGCTTAACAACATTTAAGAGAAGCTGGATCTTTGGGGATTTGAATGCAAACAAATATTGTTCTACTATGCGAGTACCCATGCATAACATCGAGATTTTATAGCAGCGGATAGTTATAGTGATATTTTGTTTACACAAAACGTTACATAATACACTTAACTAAAATATAATTATAACTATATGCCGCTATAAAATTTCATTGTTATGTACAAGTACTCGTTTAGTATTAATAAACCGTGTTTCCTTAAATCTTGTGTTTCCTTAAATAAATTTTAAGTTTTCAACTTGACTACCACGTCAAACAAGGATCTAAACAACAACATATTAGCAATATACAAATCTCTTTTATAGTTTATGTTTGATAAGAAGCATTTAAGAGCATTTAACATTTGTAATTTAAAGCTCTATTGCAGTTTTGTTCTTTAGTTTTTTTTTTATCAAAATGATAAACGCTATTTGAATAAGCGTTTAACCTTTAGTATAATTACGTTATATAATTATATTATCATACAGTTTTATATAACAAATTAATATTGCTCATCATAACACATAACTCCTTGTGATGCCGAAAGAGACCATTCAATGTTGTTGAAGCATAAGAGATCACGATGAGAGGGGTTGTATCCCGCATTAATCCATCTATGGAGCGAGCGAACCACTCTGTTTCTTGTGTTTTTTTTAGAAAGCCAACATTTAATAAGGAACCAAATAAAGACCAAGATACAAAAGAAATATCAACCCACCTTTTTAACAAGACAATTAAAAAGTCTGAGCCTCAAACAAAAGAAAGTCAGGAAATTAAACACTGCCGTTAGAGAATACAACACAATACCAGACATTGTTCCACGTGTTATAGGTGCTTGCGTCGTGGTGGCCAGCCACGTTATACGCATTTTCTCTCTTTTTTTTTTATTATTTTGAACTATTATTTTATGTTTGTGTTGGTGTTTTCATGTTTTTGTTTTTATGTTTGTGTTTGTTGCACTTACCCAACAAGAGGTAGAAGATGAAGTTTTTTTATTTTTTTTTTCGCTTTCAGTTGTCATAATTTTTAATCCCTTTTGTTAAGTTATTGCACCGTTAGTTCTTATTAGGTTTGAGTCGTTAGTCTTTACTTTTTTTCCTTACATACTTAGTCCTTAAAATGTACTGCCTTTGTCATGAAATTATTGTTCACAAAAAAAAAAACACAGTTTAAGTAAAATATGACCGCTTCACTCTTCAACCAATCAAATATCATAACCAAGCGAACTTTTTTTTAATTGGTTGAGACAAGAAGTGAACTATTATTTTGGGACATCCCAAAATGAAAATAAGGACTATAATTTTAGAGCGGGCGGTATTTAAATTTGGTAACTTATTTTATTTAAATTATGCAATGTTTTAATATTTATATGTTGCTTTATTTAAAATAAATAAAAAAATGTGAGACATGTGTGTCTTATAACTTGAGTGATGAGAGTTGATGTTTTTATGATGAGTTATAAAGTAAAAAATTAACGCGACAACAATTTTTTCTATAACACGAGACTGCAACGCGACATCGTACCTAATGCTCTAAGAGGCTTGGGTACGTTGTGCCATGGCTTGGCGCCATAGCCTCCAGCCCTCCCCATTCTTTGGCGCACGACACCACGGCTGGCGCCATGGGTTCTCGCGCCGTGGCGACCAGCCACCGCGGTAGCCTCCCTTTTTTTATTTTTATTTTTGAATTTTAAAATGTTACATAACGGATACTAGCTGTTTTTCATTAAAAACCTCAAATTTTTACCCCTTAAAAATCTTATAAATACCTTCTTATTTTTTCATATTTCACAGACTCTTCCAATTTAATTTCTACTTCAATAATACTCAATTTTCTATCAAAAAAACCACTATGGATCCAACGAGCTTCGACAAGATTTTGTGGAGCATTTATGGAACCTTAATAACTAAATTGAAATTTTTACTTCTTGTTTATGTACTATCTTTTTTATTTTTATGTAACTTTTTTTTAATTTTAATGAAGTTTATTTAAGTTATATTGTGTATGTTTTATTTTATGTAAATGAAAAAAAAAATTATTGTCCCATGACACCACATTTTCTGATGTCAAAGAGTACGACACAAAATGTGATGCCAAAGAAATTCTGGTATCATAAAAGTTTTTGTTAACGTGATAGTAATTTTTTACTATGACACCAACCTCACAATAATGTGAGAAAGCGAATCAAACTTTATTGTGAAATAAAATATATTATCCATGATGTAGCACAAGTATTAACAACCAATATTTTTCTAGTATACATCAAAACACACAAACACATACATTGGAAGATTTTATTAGACAGAGAGAGGGTAGGTTGAGAAGGTTAAGGTTGAGTTGGGAGAGTGACTGTCAAATCTCCCATATTCTCTCTTTCTCTCTCTCTATATTTCATCAACAACATATCTCTCTCTGAATATAATGCTCCCTGATTTTCAAGGTAACATACCTTTTTTCCTTATATTTATTATCACCAAATTTCATACAAATTTATTTATGTGTTTTTATTCTTCACTTTCTCTACTTTATGGATCTTTGATATCCATGTTTATGTTTATAAATAGGATCATTTTCTTGTATTGTATACACAGTGTGTGTTCTCACTGTAGATTTGGATTTTGTTTTATATTTCTACACAATTTCATCAAGATTTGGCCTTTCATTTTCACAAATAAAATTTCCATTGTTTTTCTTGTAAAATATGAAGTATGCATGTTGTAGGAAAGTAAAAAATAGTAGCCATTTTGGTGTTTGTGTTTGTTGATGTAATTTTTGTTTCATGAGATTCTTCTTTTTTGTGAACTCAGAATTATTAGCCCTTTTGGTGGGTGTTAAATTTCTAGTACATATGGAAAAAAGCTTTTTCCCTTTAAGGAAATAAGATCTCCTTTTTTACATCTCATCATACCACAAATAATAATAATAATATCACTGAATTATTAGCTAGGTTACTTAACCCAAAAACCACTAAAATTATTTCATTAATCATAAACCAATTTAATAACTATTGTTATTATTTCCACATTTTTGTGTTCTTCCATGAGAACAAACAATAATTAAAAGAACCCCAAATGGGTGTCATGATTTTCTTGTTTCAGAATCAGAACTTGTCTCTTTTGCTCAAAATTCCCACTTTTTATATTTAATATTTTTTCTCCAAATCTTATCATGTTTTTTGTCTGGCCTTATTCTTAATATAACCAAACTACTAATATAGTACTATTAAATTTAGTTTAGAGTAAATTACATAAATGCTCCTTATGGTTTAGCGAAAATTGCATCTATCGTCCTTGATAGTTTAAAGTTGCATTCTTAGTCCTTACTTTTGCAAAGAATAACACTAATAGTCCTTATGGTTTGGCAAAAGTTGCATCTATCGTCCCTGATAATTTAAGATGATGGGCTACCGGTGTTATTCTTTGCAAAGTAGGGATCAAGAATGCAACTTTAAACTATCATGGATGGTAGATGCAATTTTCGCCAAACCAGACGGACCATTTATGTAATTTACTCTTTAGTTTATTATATAATCCTATTATGTTTTTTTATTAGTATAAGATAAACCTTAAACTTTATAAAGCTCATTTTGTGTGTAGATTGGAGTTAAATATAGAAGTTCAATGGAGGGTAATGGGGGACCTCAATTAAATGGCAAGGTGATGCAAACATTTCAAAAAAGTTTTGGTCAAGTTCAACACATTTTGGACAGAAACAGGTTGTTGATCAATGAGATTAACCAAAATCACGAGTCGAAGATCCCGGATGATTTGAGTAGAAATGTCGGCTTGATTCGAGAACTCAACAACAACATAAAGAAAGTTGTTGACCTTTACTCGGATCTTTCGTCGAATTTTTCGAAATCAGTTGATGTGAATTCATATGAAGGTGACTCAAGATCAGATGGCAAAGGTGTGCAAAAGAGGACTAGGCCTGGTTAGATCATATCATATCAACTTTTGTGTCTTGTTGTTTATTTTTATGTTGTTGAATTCTTTTTACATTGTGGTAAAAAAAGAAAAGAGAGATGAAATTTGGTCAATTTGTTTGTCAAATAGGAAGTATATTGTTAATTTATTGAGTTAAGATTGATTGTGTAACTCTTTGTTGGAGTATCTTAGTAGTGTACTTTTGTGAAATTTAAGAATAACCTTGTAAATCTTCCAATCTAATTGAAACCAAGTTATGTCTTTTTGACCAATTTATTTGTTTTCTTCGATTTTGTGTTGTTCTTCTCATATGACTTCTGGTGTAATTTCAGTTATAAGGATTTATTTATAACAGAAATTACACCAGAAGTCGCAAGAAAATAAAACCATTTATCATCATGTACAAACCTGTTTCTTATTATCATGATAAGAAACAGACAATATTCGAACAACTGACCAAACTTATTAATTTAATTCAAAAGATCAATCATAGAATAATTGATTTTGAGGAAAAGGTTGATGATCTTATGAGCTGTTTAAGCACCTTTTTATCATCATGATAATCGAATTGTCAAAGGGATAATGTAATGTCTCTTTTTAGGATTTTCTACATCATTTCTTAAATTCCAAGTTGATTATACAAACTCTTTGTAAATGAAAGAAAATGACAAATTTTATTGTCGGTTTACTAAAGTACTCATTCCGTTTTAAAATTACTGTTCATCGATAAAAACAAATAGTTTAAAAAGAAACATAATTATTACTTTTTTATTTCTCTTACATTTTACAGAATAACAGTTTTATGCTTAACTAATTAATTATTGTTAAAATTAAAGTTTGTAATAATAATATCAAATAAAGGTAATATAGTAATCTACATCGAATTTTCTTATTTATTTTTAGTAGTGAACAATTAATTTGAGACATCTCCAAAAGTAAACGTGAACAATAATATCAGGACGGAAGGAGTACTAACAATGAATATGTAGAAGATTCGAACCCAAGTTAACGGGTAAACCAAATCCGTTTTTTCCCATTTACTTATGCAAAAATAGTAATTCTTCCGTCAATAAGTGTCCAGTTTAATTTTTCAGAGTGAAACTGGTTTAACATTAAACTTAAATATATATATTTTTTATTATATAATACTTAAAGAAAATTATATCAATGAAAATACATTTAAAATACTCTCCATTTATATATTTTGCATCAAGTATTATATAACACATACAAAAATAATTAAGGTCAAAGTTAAAGTATTTTAACTCTGAAAAATTAAACTAAACATTTATTTTAAAACGGACGTCAAGAATTGAAGACTGATAATATTTGATTTTTTGTTGGTCAAAAAGACAGAAATCTAAAGCCACTTCTTATTCTGGACTCTTCATACAAACCACTAGTACAACACAGTGGTGGGTGCCAGATACTGTTTGTTGTCAAGTACCCTATCTCTTTTTCACCAGATCTAAGACTTCCAAATTTAGTACATTATGCTTTATCAACTTGTAACTTAAGTAATCAAACTTGTACAAAAGTTTACTTGAGAATTTTTTAAGAAACATAAACCAACTGTATCTTGATGCTTTGAAATTTTGTTATACTTTTTGTGATTTGTATGAACAGAATCACACAATAGTGCATGCATACATTTCTCTGAAAAAAAGCCTTGAAACAAATAGGAAACTAGACAGCTTTTAGAAATATACTTGTCAATGGTTATCTTTAGCGAAACATAGCAGTAGCAGAAGCAGTAGCAGTAAACAGAAACAGTAAACACTAGTTGTGTATTAAATAAAAGTGTTTGTGAACGTAATTGTGGCTATAATTGTAAAGTGTAAAATTACATAAACATACATATACAGATTAACATAAAAATTCTTTAAATGAATAAAAGAGTCATACTTGTAATTTGAGAGTTAAAACGCTAGCGGATAGATTTAAATGCTTATTAATGAACCGTTTTGAATATAGCAAATGACTTAGGCTATAAAACACTATTAACCCGTAGCGACTCATAATTTTCTTGTCATTTTAATTTTCTTTCTCTTACGACTTACACAAAACCTTTTAGGCACAATAAAAATCACAAAAATACATTTTGTATAATTACACGCACACAAACAACCGAGTGACCAACATACAATGTTGGTCATATATACGACCCTTTTCACTCGGCGACCCACAACAACTTTTGGCTTGCAGTGGTGGTGACACGGTCATGAGTCGTTTGACCGACTGGATCGATCTCCCACTGCATCCAGCCTTAGCATGAAGCTTAAGTATAAATGTTTGATCGTCAAAAGTAGAACTATTACTTAAACTGACTCAAAATTATTGTTCATCATTTAATTTTTTACGTCTTAAAATAGTAGTTCACTAATTATTTTATCAAATTAAAAGATTGTTTTGTGTTACTGTATAAGATGATAAACTTGTTAGTTCACAGTCACACACCACCACAAACTAGAATCTAGGATAAAAGTGATGGCCAATTGACTATTTTTCTAATAGTAATATAGAATTTAATGCTTAATTGATGTATTTTTGTTTCATTCGTTCGATCCAACCAATGAAAATCTTTGATGGTGTTGATAGTGAAAGGAATAGTTAAAGAATTTATTAGAATAGTGGGTAGTTCTCAACATAAATACACCCTTTTTATGACATTTTTGTTTTTCTTTTTGTCTTTATTTTTCAAGATTAAAAACATTGTTTCAGAAATGAAGATTAAGGAAAATAATTGAGGAGTCTAAATCTGTGATTAACTTTATTGTCTAAAAAGATGTGAAAATGTTTTACAAAAAATAATTGAGATGTTTTAAATATGACTAAACTTGTGTCTCAGTAATTAATATGAAAATAATTTATTGGTTTGTGAAAAAATTAATCTATCTACCGTCTTCAACATAATGATAACACATAAAATTAGACATATACTTAAGCACACGAGTTATCTTTCTAAAGGTTGGTTTTACATTGTTAACTTCTATTATATATATCATGTCTTACCTAAAAACTAATTACATAAGTATGTTTTTTTAACGGCAATATTATTAGAAACTAGCAAGGCGCTAGGAGTTACAAATACACTAGATAAGGATTTTTCATCAAATCTATCCAACTAAAAGAGACTTTACAACGATAACGAATCCAATTAAAAGTACTCAACACTACGTCGTCAAAAATCTTTTTTATGGACTTTTGTTTTTCTTTTTGTCTTTATTTTCAAGATTAAAAACATTGTTTCAGAAATGAAGATTAAGGAAAATAATTGAGGAGTCTAAATCTGTGATTAACTTTATTGTCTAAAAAGATGTGAAAATGTTTTACAAAAAATAATTGAGATGTTTTAAATATGACTAAACTTGTGTCTCAGTAATTAATATGAAAATAATTTATTGGTTTGTGAAAAAATAATCTCATTGCTATCACCAACAACATGATGTCACATAGGAGCAGACATGCATTTAGGCATACAAGTTATGCATGCCAACTAGTCCTTGTGTTTTATTGGTTTGTGAAAAAATTAGTCTATCTACTGTCTTCAACATAACGATAACACATAAAATTAGACATATACTTAAGCACACGAGTTATCTTTCTAAAGGTTGGTTTTACATTGTTAACTTCTATTATATATATCATGTCTTACCTAAAAACTAATTACATAAGTATGTATTTGTGATGATCATGCAACGGTTAAAAAAAAAAAACGAAATATTAGTTAGACGTGTAATTTGAATTAAAGAGCCTCTCTCATTGTATCTACGACAAAGAAAAACTCCAATCTGTTTACGGAGAATTTTTTTTATTTTGTTTTTGGTATTTAATCTCGTTCGGGTTACATCTATATCTTTTTTCGGAAACTTACATAGTTATAATACTTGGCAAGCTCACACACAGGGTTCATTACTTGCGTTGTCGTCTCTTGTGACAATGCCGAATCATGATTCAGTATGTATTTCTCCATCATATCTCAGCTAGATTGCGTGTAATGGATTGTAATAGGATAAGATATGTAACAAAAAACCAAAATAAACTTATGAAACAAAAACAAAAAATCATTCTAGTGGCTTTGAGAAAGACATGTTAAGTTTATGTGAATATATAGTGACCCCAGTAACATGACAATGGACCCCTACAAAGGTTCTTCTTTTTTATGGTTGAACTCAACTTCAAACAATAATGTGCTGTTACTTTGTATCCAGGGGTGTCAATTTCTGCGACATAAATCGATACGAAAATTAAAAGTTTAAATTGAGTTTAAAATATATGTTCAACGTCGACTTTGGGTCAAACATATAACCTGTATATCAAGCAGGTCAGGGTCCAGGTTGAGATTTATTTAAGCGGGTGACCCGCTAACCGTTTAATTTTTTTTTCTTATATTACAAATTATTTGTATTCTGTTATACGGGTTAAATGGGTTGACCTCTTCGCCTCCTAATCGTTCGACGATTTTTGATGACATTGTTTCTTGGTCCTTTTTATGGTGTTCTAGTAGATGTAATAGAGTTTTTTCTTGGGAGTATTGGTTTAAAATCCCCTATCTTATTTCTTTGTAATGTCTTTCTAGCTCCTTGCTAGTTTTTTAATAAAGTTGCCGTTCAAAAAAAAAATTATGGTTGACATAGCTGATCCACTATTTAAATAGATCATGTTCAGGTAACCCAAACCCACCAACCCGAACCAGACCTGAATTGACACCCCTATTTATATATCTATACTTATGTTCTTTTCCATTGGCTTTTCAAACACGTACACCTTTTGTTTCCTTATGTTTCTTTTCACTTGTGCCTTCAATCATATGAGTCACAAAAATGGTAATTACGTATGAGTGGTACCCAATCGATATATAGGTTAAGAAACGACATATTCATATATGCGTTATTTGGTTCGTCTAATGTAGATGCTCCACGCATGTTTGCGTACAATAATTGAAGAAGATGTCTAATCGTGTATAATCGGGACCACTTGTTTGGGGTGTACTAATCGTGATTAATCTTAATTATGTTGTAATAGTTAAACTAAATGTACGGGTTCGAGCACATATTATAAAGGGTAATAATATTTTAATAACTATGTTTTGAAGTTAAATATTGTGAAATTTATAAATGTATGATTTTTAACGTTTATGATTATTTTATAAAATTATATTAATTTTTAATACTTATATAGTTATAATGCTTATGCACGCACGAGTTTTTATGTAAATTGTTCTGTATGTGTTAATACCGATTAAACTTTTGTATAGATTTTTGTTGCACGAAAGGTTTAACTTTATTTAACTTGCATGTTTTAGACATTATGTGTGTTTAGTAGCACATAATGACCTTGAACAAAATATGTGTTGTTATATGTAGAATATCCTCTATTTATTTTTATCTCATATTAACGTGTGAGATCATGCTTTCATTTATAAATGAAAAATGATCTACATGGCTAAATTTTATACCTAAAGATATGCATAACTTGATAATCGTGACATGTGGCAAAATCAAAAATGGAAATTATGAGAGAGAAAATGCATATTCCAGTTAATAACAATTTAAGTCGGTTTTAAAACACGTGTGTTGGTTAAAATTATAAAGAGGAATAATACGAGTCTTTATTGACTTTGTTTGGATAATAAAATAAATATTTTGTTCCGGATAATCCTTACTTAATCTCTTTCAGATTTGACTTTTTATTGATCAATTCATTGTTATTCAATATGCCAAGTATCGAGCAAAATTGAGTAACTTGATTGGGTTCAATTTTTTTTTAGATAGATTGTTTTAGCAAATTGCTATTGAAATAAAAAATGGTTAGCTCAGTTGGCCACAAAGAGTATCCTTGTGTATATGAGTTTCTCACCAACTTAGAGGTTATGGGTTCAAGTCTCGATGGAGTCATGTATGAAATATATTGTGAGATCTGTGGTATACGTTGTGAAAAAAATTGCCAATCTAAAAATATAGCTTTTGAAATGATATAATTCTTTTGGTTTCGTTAGGTTGATGACAATTGGAAGAATCTTTGATGAAAATGAGATTGTGTTTTTAATTGGAGACTTTGCATAAAGAATATTCAATAAGCCATTGGGAGTGGAGCTAAAAGACGGAATAAATATTTTTCTAACATTTAACATCTTTTTTATTTGTTTATCTTTGTGATAAGCTCTAAATAAAGTCCTTCTTGCGGGTTAAAGCATTTGTATATTTTATGTTAGATTTCTAAAGTTTCAAATCTTTTTAGTTTTGGTTAATCACGACCATAACATGTTACATGTATGATTGTGTGAATAAGTTAGGTTTTAGGTGAGACAGAAGGAAGCAAATTAAATTAAAAATTGTATATAATTTGTGAAATACTTTTTAGCACTGCTTTAAAAATTGATTATTTAATTGATTCGTCTGAAGCACCGGATCACAATTCAACTGAGTTTTTTTAATCAAAACCGGCTTTCGATCACCTAATCGGTTCACAGTTTAACCGATCAGCTCAACTCGAGTTTTAAAACACAGCTTAATATGTAGTCATGTGTGTGGCAGCTCCACATAAGCACATGCAGGGATACGTTCAATTTACTTGGGGTTTTTCTAACATGTGCCCCCTGGCGGCACATGTTAGGTGGTGACAAGGATGTGTGTCACAGCCTGATTGACCAGCAGTTATTGTTATTAATCATTATCAGGCCCCAACTAATAATCTGTGGCCCAATCAAGCTGTGGACACAAATGCTGATGTCCCCTCCGTAACATGTGCAGTTTAATACTATGCATTCAATATATATATATTTTTATCTATATTATTTATATATATATATATATATATATATATTAATATTTATTAATATATATATTTATATGAAATCGGTTTTAAAACTATGTCGTTTTGACATAGTTGCAACAGTAACCGGCCCATTGGGCTTTTACTTTGGGCCGGCCCATTTGACATATTTTTTTCCTTTAACTATGAATCGGTTAAAACTATGTCATTTTGACATAGTTTCGACATAGTTGCAACAGTAACCGGCCCATTGGGCTCCTACTTTGGGCCGGCCCATTTGACATTTTTTTTTCTTTTCCTTTAACTAGGCAACTTTAAAAAAAAAATTGCTCGGCACAAAATAGAAAACTAAATTACAAAAGTACTTATTTATTCAGATAAAAAAATATCCGCGACGTGAGACCAAACACATAAGCCTATATAAAAACAAGGAAACTATTGCACAAAATAAAAAAAAAATAAAAAAATTTCCTCGGCACAAAATAAGAAAAAAACTACAAAAGTATTGATTTATTCTAATAAAAAAATCCACGACATGACGCCCAACACATAAGCCCATATAAAAAACTATTAAACATGAGACCGGAAAAACAAAGTCTCACAAAATACAAAAAAAAACTAAAAATAAAATAAAATTAACGCCCCGCATCAACGCGCGGGCAATAATGCTTAACACATATTTACCCAAATCTTATAAAATTATATTTAAAAAAAAATCCACATAGCCAAAAACTCAACCTTTAACCACGTAACTTTTAAAAAATTAGCACACGCAAACCACACTTATTAATGTAAAGTCCTGATCCTACTTTCTAGGCAGCTCTAGCCACATGCCAGGGTACGTCAATATACTTTATTCTTAAGTACAATGTTGCGTTTAATACCTAGCATTCAATATTGTTTACGTATATTTTGTTACTTCAAAATAAATGCATTGTTGCGTATCAGAAATTAAAAAGTATATATACTCTATAGGTTTTAAAATAAGTGTCCAACTTAATTTTTTAAAGCTAAACTAGTTCAACTTTTATTTTAAATATATATATTTATGTTATATAACACTTGAAAAAAACTATAATAATGAAAATACATTTAAAATCAAATCTATTCAAATATTTTGCATCTAAGTATTATATAACATTGACAAAAATAATTAAGGCTAAAGTTAAACTAGTTTGACTTTGAAAAGTCAATCTGAACACTTATTTTGAGACGGAAGTAGAACTAGATAACGGTTTCCATGTATCTCATAGTATCAACAGAAATTTTTATGCTTCAAAAATATGTGATTCGATTCCTAAAAATACTGGATTCAATACTTGAAAATACGTTAATTGATACACAGAATAACCGAAATTAAAAAAGTTAATTATTAAATAATCTGATTCTAACAATGATACATACCACACAACTAAAAAACGACAAATAAAATACATTTTAAACGATAAGCCATTATAATAGAGCATGCTTCTTGCCAACATCTGCCTAGCAGAGTTGGTCAGAAGGTTGTTACTACATGCACGAGGTCTCGTGTTCGAGTCTTCCCGTGAGGGTTTGCCTTCTGAGACGAAAAAAAAGGAGTAACCTATGAGGCGAATGATTGAGTCTTGCATACTGCTTAATTGGATGTCACTGTATACTCGAATCACTAAGTACTAACTTGCCATTCTAAAAAAATTATTGATTGTTTGTATTATAAACTAAGTAGGTAGCAAAGAGCTAGAGTAAAAGATATAGCATGCTTCAAGTACTTTTCTTTATTGACAAATCCTAAGAAATTGCTAAGAAATACTGCTAATATTATTGGTATGAATAAAATATTGATCATGTTGATGAAATAGTTGAGTAAAAGACAAAATAAAATTTTTATCTAAACAAAAACATAACATGTGATGTGGGAATCTTACTTTATTTCTCTCTTTTATTTTGTTCCTTGTACTTCCAACAAATAATAGGTTGCTAAACAAACCAATATAATACCACTTACTTGTCACAAATAAATAAATATATATTCAATGTATTAATTTATTGTGTTGGTGGTCTCTTACGAAGCAACGGATAATAATATATATATACAAATATGCTGATAATAAAAAAAAGTGTTAATGATTTAACAAAGATCAAGTAAAGTAATGATAATTGTTAGGTATAACAAGGGTTTAAAAGGCGTCACGTCACTAAAGCGCGAGACGTGATATCCTCGTTACAAAATAAATCAAGACGTTGGATCTACGCATAGTGTGAGATGAGGCGTGAAAAGACGCGATAAGACACTAACGTGTGAGGCGTGACATTTTTTTTTGGATTTAACTCCGATAGATTCTTAACTATATTCATTATGTACAATATTTTTTTGTAAACTCGATATATATATAAAGGGTTTTTTAACTTGTGCCCTAATGACATAGGTTAAAGA
This sequence comes from Tanacetum coccineum, assembly GCA_026074375.1. Classification (NCBI taxonomy): domain Eukaryota; kingdom Viridiplantae; phylum Streptophyta; class Magnoliopsida; order Asterales; family Asteraceae; genus Tanacetum; species Tanacetum coccineum. The sequence continues at coordinate 21,214 of BQNB010109961.1, forward strand.
GGACCCCACAGCATGTGTGTCACCTTCTGAATGACCAACAACCATTGAGTGGTCTCCATCACCGAGTCCCACACCACTGACTGATCTTTCAGAAAGTGACACGTATGTAGTAAGAGGGCTAGGTAATCATAACATCATTAACACCACTTTTTGGGACCTACCAATTTTTCCTTTTTCCAGTTTTTAAAACAAACTAATTTTATTTCATTAATTAAAAGTAAAAATCTTAAAAAAATGACATTGGAAATTAAAAAAAAAATTGGAAAAAGTACATACGAAAATAAAAACATTCGAAATATCAAAACCCGTCGTTAGGATATTCCGACATTTTTTTTTGCTAGTGAATGTGTATAAAAATTGTGTTTAAAGTGGTAGATGTGTGAAAAAAGATATAGGAAATGGGGATATATATAGGGGGTTAAAATTTTTGAAAAAAGTAATTTTTTTTTAAAATCTGCCCGTTGGGGGCATTTATTGTTTTTAAATTTTTTTTTATTAATTAAAAACTAGCCGTTGGAGGGTTTTGTTTATATTTTTTTATATGATGAAAGTAGCCATTGGGTAATTTTTTTTAAAACACCGGCGTTGTCAGTGTTAGTGTAGCAACGCCCGGTCCAACGACGTCGTCCAACACCAACACCCGGTATGGTAACGTCATTAACGCCGCGGAGCATGTCGGCAATAAACGCGGGCTCCCGTTACAATAGTGTGCTCTAAGACCTTTTTAACTTGTGCTCTAGGGCACAAGGTTATGAAAAATCTATATATAAAATCATATGATATAAATATTTTCATATTTGTGCCGTCTTTAGCAACGTTTTAAAAACGCAAAGGCTTTGCCATGACTCATAAGGCGCGAGGCTTGATAATGCCGTCACGGCACACCTTACGCTATGTGTAACCTTCGGTATAATATATTAGCTTTATGCGCCTTTCCAAAAAAAATATATATATTAGCTTTATGCATAAGATTCAATATATACATAGGAAATGATTTACACATTTTAAAAATTAATCGGGACACTTAAAACTTTGCATTAAATAGATGCACTATTTATACATTAACAGATTATACATTAAAGTGTTTAAATAAAAAAACCAACGTGTACAAGTTATCTCCCTATATATAATCCCATGTATACCCATAATAAAATGGTTGGTGAATAACAAAAAATAACTGAATTTCGATTCGTGGTTGTAACCAGATTTCTATTCTTATTTACAGAATATATATAACATTAGACGATACTTTAATATTTTCTGATTGATTTCTTGCGCCTTAATTTTTAATTGCTAATTTATTTTATCCGATTAAGTATTTTGTGAACCCGTCAAAATAATCTGAAACTGAACGATTCACACGTAAGAAAATTTCTTACGTATAAAGATATTGAAATTTGATGAAAATAAAAGTCGTGTGATGTAATATAGATTC
>BQNB010109962.1:4116-22648 GCA_026074375.1 Tanacetum coccineum
ATTTTGTTCAATTTATCCGAAAAAGACGAGTTTTTACTCAAATATACGCGACGTACTACGTATCTCATTTTAAATTTGCAAATTGTAACACATTTATTAATCTTAGTGATACAATTTGAATAATGAGAAGACTATAACAAACATGGGTGACATATATTTCTATGTTTTATGAATATAAAGTTGGGTGGGTCTGTTTGTGGCATATTATATTCATCTCCCATGATTTGGCAAGAAGCCACCAATAACCATCCAGACTCCAGCGTGATTGACCCACACCCACTCACGTTCTTCCACCTCTTCAGATTGGATCTTACACATTGTTCCCTTTTCAGCTTTTATGCTCCTATATTTTACTCATACCAAAAATATCAAATAGTCCTATATCGATTCTATTTAACAAATTTGAAAGTCTACTTCATTTTAAGGTTTCTCTTCATGGGACGTAATGCACCACCTCTACCCACCTCTCCCGCGTATACCCCATAGAAGAGGTCAAGGCCACGCACCAAATTTAAAGATATTGCACTATAGTGATGATCTGCATCACTTATTTTTTAGTATGCGTGAAGTATATTATGATGTATGTTTATATAAAGTATAGTTTTTTTTTAGTTAATTGGTGATCGTAAAAGGTAAAAGATAGTGGATTGATGGTGTTGAATGATGATGTGATGCTAATGTGGAAGTGGTGATAGTGATGACCATAAAAACCAGTCTAATACTTTTACTATAACTTGGTTTCAAAGAATTCTCCGTCTTATAAATGTTATTATCGACTCATGGCGTGAGTATACTGCTAGTATGTACACACTTGCGTAGTGTACGGATTGTGTAGCACCAAACAAGTCAAGTCAAGTCAAATACACATCTAAAAACACACTGCCATTAAAAGGTTTAAATCTCTAAACCAATACCCAATAATCTACAATTTCTAACTACAAACACAACATTCAAGTTCAAAATAAAAGATAATATATCAGAAGAAGAAAAAGAAATTGAAATTGACTACAATGCTGCGACTTCTTGTTGCGGTTGATGTTCTTCTTCGTAATGAAGAAGCTTTGTCGATAAAGATTTATATGATGATGACGATGATGACGAAGTTGGTGATGGGATTAGATGATGGTGATCGAGTGGTGGTTGAAGTAGCAACATTTCTCTTTGGAGATATGAACAGTATGTGTGGAAAGTGGTGGGGTTGATGTTCAATTGAAATCCTAGTCCAAACAAGAAATCCACTTCAAGAAAATTCATTTCTGTTGTGCTTATTCCTCCTACTTTTGCATAGTATGCATTGTTATAGTACCTGCAAATGAAATAATTACTACTATCATTAGATCACTTTTTATCTTTGTACCTATAAAAGGTCATTTTCTATATAAGATTCAAATTTCAAAACAAGATGGTATAAATAATTTAGCATCTTGCATTAGTACAAAGTAGGGTTATTTTTTTGTCTTTTTATCATTTGGTGCATTACAACATTTTATGCATAAAACTCAAGTCAACCACTTTCATTTTCATACACTAATATGGCTTAAACTCGAAGCTAATTGATTTTATAAATGTCTTTCATACCTAACACCTAATGTTGAATCATTTTACTTATAATGTATGACTTATTGATCCATTTCAAATGTAATAATTCTATATGTTTGGAGTACATTCTTTTCAAATTAAAATTCCGACTTTAGTTGTAAGATATAAAGTTACATCTTTTGTAGCATAAAAGACAACTCACTTTAGCATGATTATGCTAAAATTGACCATTCAGCTGAAAATAGGGTGTAGTTGTACCACTACATTTATGCTTCCTACATTTTGTGACTAGTTTTTTTTTTTTTTTTTTTTTTGTTATGCATTTTGTGACTAGTTAAATAACCACGTTTTACCCCAATTGACTTAAGGGTACAAATGTGACTTAAGATATAAACTTGCAAATTTTGATGCATAATTGCAAATCAATTTATCATGACTACCCTGTAATTGACCACTAAAATTGATAAAGGGAGGCCCACTAATGGTATACTCTAAAGTTGGATTGATGTTGAAGGCAAATAATTTTATAAAAATATCCTATACCTTAGGTGTAACATGTATGTAACTTGTATTGTACAAATAATCAATGCCATCTCGTAATGACACAAAAGGTTATAAAAATCTTGTATCATTTTTTTTGTATTTAATCAACCACTAATCTAGATATCAACTTTAAAGATTTCATAAGCTTTAACTCCAAGATATCAAGGTTCACCCTTAATTAGTTATGTGGTGGGTGCTATACTCTTTCCTTATGGGGTCATTCATGAAGTGGGGGCACATCAAAAGAAAGGGGACTAATGTACAATTGTATTGTGTTCACAAACTACTTGATGCACATTTTTAGATTTATTTTTGAATAATCATATAAAGTGATTATAGCCCAAGTGTCCTACTACAAAATTCAAATTACTACGCGTTGTTTAAAACACCTCATGATTTGTTTATACGCTTGAGCGCAATTCCACCCCAATCATTCATAAAAAGGTTAACAAACCGACATAAATAAGCAGTGACGAAACCAGAATTTTACCAGCAAGATTACTAATTACCGAAAAATGACAAAATTCACTAGTAATTCAATGTTTTTACCATCCAAATCCGCCAATTTTGAACAAAATCTTTTTAGCATGTACCATTTTTCTTTATAAAAATATCAGCTAATCTCTGAATTACTAAAATCCTAACAATTCTATGCGATACCAACAATACAATTTCAGATACATTTATCATTTAAAAGGGGCCTCAAACCTGATTTTCAAGGAAAAATTTCTTAGAATGCAAATTTCTAAAATGTAGCTCAATTTCACCAAATAAACATGAATTATGGTAAGAAAAAGTACTTACAAGTCATCCATGAACTTAGCAGCAACCATAACACCAGTAATCAACAAGCGATGCACATTAAAAGAATTAATCGAAAGCGCAGGCTGTTGTTGCGTAAACCTATCAAGATAAACATATGCCACCACATAACACGACGGGCTACAATCTCGCAGTACTTAAATATCCTCTCTAGATAGCTTTGTATCGAGATAGTTGGCCTAGTAAGCCCATGAAATGCTGAGATCTTTTGCGGGTGATATCGAGGATTAAGATCATTCGTTTCGGCTACTCGTTGTAGTAGAGATGATAGAAATGTTATCAAGCTGTTCATAACTTTTGGACATTCGAGATCAGCCATCATGAATGAATGTATAAAAAGATAGTTTTTTTAGCAGAGTTATGAGAACTGAGAAGGGTTTTATGGGTATATAAAGTAACAACCTATAGGGTGGTCGTTAACAGGTAGGTATATGTGAAATTACGCTTTTAGCCTTTGGGAAATTTGGATTATGACCAGGTTGTCAGCCATGTGACATGTGAAAAAATAAATAATGGTTTTTAAATTTTTTTATAGAGGTGCGAAAATAAAGTATGGAATAAATGTTGAGGTTTTACTTAAGGAACATGAAAAACTCGAGATAAAACTGTAAAAACGTATCAGAGAGTCGGTAAAATGGTTAGAAACTAGGGCAACAGAAAAAACGTTGAGAACTGCAACAAAAAGTTGGTTCCGGTGTTTTGTTCTGTATCGGTCTAGCCAGATCTTACGTTGGTGTTATACGTTATAACTTGAATGAATCGAAATAGCTTAAGCAAAGTACGGAGTATTATATTTGCATCCTTAACCAAAAGTATGAATTTGATTCAGGGTATGTTGTGAAGGAGAACAAGTTAAACAATATCAAGTCAGCATTACGTGGTACAATTTGTATACCTATTGATCATTTGAAAAAAAAAGTTAACTATAAGATTGAAAATTGACAACTTATAAGGAAGAGAAAGGGATATAATAAAAAAGTTGATCATTTGCATACTATTTGAAGATTTAAAAATTGACAACTTATAAGGAAGAGAAAGGGATATAATAAAAAAAGTTCAAATACATGTGAAAAATTCATAGTAAATTTTAACAAGAAGTGTTTTTGTAAGAAAGTAGAGGATTTTTGACGTTTTTGTAATGTAAGTAAGTTATTATATGTGAAACATATAAAAAGAATCATGTGAAACAAAATTTCAAAATAGTAGGAAGAATATTGGAGTTATGTTGGGTTTTATGTGGGAAAAAGTAAATTTTAATATGAAAAAATGCATTAAAAGTGATGTGAAATGAGATAAGTTTAACTTGTAGTTGAAAATTAACAAACAAGATCGAAAAGGAAATACAAGTTTCTGGCGGGAATAGAAAAAATAAGTAATCAGATTGATGATGGATGCCAAAATGTTATCATGTGATTACATGTGGATTAGTGGCGATTCTTGGCTTTAGGGGCCCCATTTGTGGAGTTTTCTTTTGCATGTTATGCGATTCTTGTGTAAATGGTCATGGTATCTTTTGTCAATACATTTATCATATCCCTCTAGAACTATGATTGAGTACACAAATTTTATTAATGGAATTGAAATACTTGATCTCTCTAAGTTATAACATGGCTTGGAAGTAATTGATTTTGTCGATTTTTTTCCATTGGGACTTTTATAACTAGGTATACATTGAAAATATACCCGTTTGCCTATTATATATCTTTAATTTATAAGTAACAATATAATGCAAACATGTCGATGTTGGTCCAAATTAATCAAATGAAATGACTAGGATTACCAATATGGCGTTCGTTTAAAGGCTAAAGGTTCATGTACGCCTAATATTAGAAGCAATAATTTTTATAAACATTTTTTACAAAGTAGAGTTTCATAAATAAAAAAAACATTATATACCGGTATGGTTACAATTTGCCACACTACTAGAAAAACTAAAAACCCCCAAATTGTGATTGGAATTATGCTCAACTATTTATTTAAACAAATATAATATTAGAATTTGATAACTCTTAAGCAACCTCACTTGACATATGATATGAATAAATAAATTAATGGGGTTATACCTTATAATTATTGACAACAACATGCATTAGAATCCATATTTCTTTAACTAGTTTAAATTATTTGCATGTAACATGACATAATCTAATATAAATTAAGCCGATGAGATGCCATCAATACATCTAACAAGATGTAGTTTGTTTATCCTTCCTGTACATGTCGCATACTTTTCATTTTTCAGGAGATTAGTTGACAAAATAAAAAACCTAAACATACAAGTTAAAACAAAGTCTTAATTTCTACAGTATGAAATATAGTTAAATATTGTCTTTGTAAATAAGTCGATCGAGCTAATGCCAAAACTCAAATGTAAAACTGTTTACGTGTGCAATATTGTGTTTTATGTCGATACTTCTTTTATGTTCACAACATAAGTTTTCATTATACCAAAACCGTGTACAATAATTCAAAAGCAAATTGAAGTATTAAACATTGTTAATAGACCAATTGGTGATTTGCATTGTCGGTAACGAACGGTGACAAAATATTTTAAAGTTTTAGATGAAGTACTTGAATGATATGAAGAAGATAATGACTTTACAACAATTTGCCAAATTCTTTTTAGCCCATCCAAAGCACTCGCTTTCATATAAAAGGCTTCTAAAAGACGATTGACCAAAATACCCTTAAGATATGTTGTTAGAAATTTAGGTCGATATACAAGTCTATGATTAACTTAATTTGTATTTTGAGAACAAACTAGTCTACAAAACATAGAGTACTAGAATAGAATGTGTGTTCTTTAAGGTAAAGACAACAATACACATATGTTAAGTTGGAAATATGTTTCGGAGATGAAAATGTGTATCATACCATGCAATTAACTTGACCGATAACTAAATTAAGCGGATCAAGCTCCGGTAATTCAAACTCGAACCTTGTAACTGTGGTCGTGCTTGTGCTTTGTGAGACTGACTCTCCTTAGCTAATTGAAAAATGGCATATCGGCTTACAAAGTCCGGGAAGCTTAGGGTGTGTTTAGTTGTTGAGTTTCCCAGAAAAGTTTTCTTAGAAACACAGAGAAAACAGAAAACATGTTCAAAATGAGTATTTTCTGAAATTCCTCTACTAAAAACAGAAAACCTGTTTTCTCCTATCATAACTATGATTCAGAGAACTTGAATTTGGAGTTCTCCAGTTTTCAAAAGGTTCCATGGAGAAAGAAAAGTTACTCCGTTCTTAAGAAAACTAGAGAAAGAAAATTAAGAAAACTTTCCTGTAACTAAACGCACCCTTAGGTTTGGCTTTGGCGTATTATTAACATGTCAGTTTTTGAATGTTTCGTACAATTTTAATTCTTACGAACTAGGATTACCAGTTTACTAAATATTGGTTCATATGGAACTAGAACGTAACATTCAAACAAAATAAATAAAAGGATATAAAGAATCACGAGCTTGTAAAATGATAAGATTAGTTGTACGAGGATCATGTGTGGTGCCTCAAGCCAAAGAGCTACATGTGTCTACCGTCATGTAAGTTTTACATTTATTCTTTCATTCCCTTTATTACTCACATATGAAAATACTTTTTCATTTGTCACTCAGGTTAAAACGTCACTTTACCATTTTATTTTATTTTTGTCATGCCATCTATTTTTTCATTAATCAAAATAAAAAATACAAATTATAATACACTAATAAAAAACACGATTTCAGAAGAAAAAAATACAATACAATAAAATAAAAAACAACATCTCGACAACTACATACTGTCACGTCTAATTTTTGACGGATTTCTTATTTATGCATGTTGACGACGTAGGCATCATCCTCCGTCATCCCCACGGTACTAGTGCCGAGAAACCTCATTTCTTCTAACCGCACTATTGTCGCGTCTTTCGCCTTTGTCATCGCGTACATCTCTTGAGCGGCCTCCCGCTTGAGTCTAAATTCGTTTTGTAAAGACTCCCCAAAAGCTTGCGGGTTCCCTGTGCCCGGCGTGGTCTTCGGTTTAGTTTTTTCGCGGGACATGGTTTAGAACTCAAAATATTACCATGTATTCTTAATTAAGAAACGAAACCAACTTTCTATACAGGGGTTCTGGAAGGAGATTGGTGGAAAATCCAAATATGGTTATAAAAATGAGTTTCCTTAATCCTTATCAAGAATCGTTTTGATAGACACAAATATGTTTTCGGACCCGATGCTTGAAAATGGAGTTCCCTCATCATCTGAATTCAATTAACAACTGGATTTGGAAGCCAAGATGTAATGAAGAGATTACAAAGCAGTTTGGGATTGTGGTGTTGATAAATCTATTCTCTGGGCCGCTGGATGCATCAATTGGTTTTTATAAAAAGGTTTTTGGAGTTTAATAAAAAAGATGTGTTGGCGACGGTAAAAAATTTCTTTCATTACAGTCGCATTCCAAAAGGGTGTAATCATCTTTCATACGGTGATTCCGAAGACTTACACTCCTCGAAGCAAAAAAGGTGAATGATATCAGACTCGATTAGTCCTTATTGGAGCCTTTATAAAAAAAATTGCCAAAATTTTTCTGACTAATCGTCTTAATAGGTGGTAATGGTGTGCTTGGACGATATTGTTAATGAGGTTGCAATACAGCTTTGGTTTACGGATAGCAAAATTCTTGACGGACCAATTAAGAACTTAATGAGGTTATGGCGTGTGTAAGTTATGAAGAAAAAATATTCATTTATTCATAAAAATTGACTTTTTGAAAAGTGCTTATGAATTCTTTATCGGACCATATGAGATTAACCTAGATGATGTCTATATAAAGAAAATTTGGTTTTTGATGAAATTTGGTGTGGATGGAATTCAAGAAAATGTCTTCGTCTTCCTTGGGGGGGGGGAAAAAAAAAACAAATCGAGGATTTTAGTGAAAGGCAGCCCTAAACTGAGGATTTTTCCACTGTTTCAGTTTTTTAAAATGGGGCCTTAAACAAAGGTGATTAATTCCTCTTTCTCCTTTCTTCGTCCCCTTTCTATATCCTTATTTCCTTCCCCCTTTCTTTCCCTTTTCCCTCTTCTTTTTCTCTTTTTTTCTCCTCACGTTTATTTTTATTTTGGTTAATGGAATCCTTATTCCACATTTCTTTTAAAAAGATTATGGATGCGGGCTGGCATTTTTATGACGCTTGTGTGCTTCGTAAATCCGGCTATAATGCAATCTTATCCTTATTATGTTCTAACTGGCGGTAAATGGGTTCTAAAATATGCGGGGAGGCGTGACGATGCGGGTTTATTATAGGGCAATGGAGTACTAAGAAATATTGAAAATAAGCTAACGATTATATATGTGTTGAAGAAAATGTTTTTCATCCCAAATCGTGCTTCTTTCATCAGGTCTAATTAGTATTAAAATTTAAGCACAAGAGTAAGTTATTGGAGTTGTGGTGAGTTGAAGATAGGGTGGGGTGCAAGCTGCAAATAAATGAGGTTTGGTGTCCTTAAGAGCTTATTTTTCTTCACCGTTTTTTTTATGGCTTAGTTAAGGATTCGAAATTGGGAGGGAAATATGTCTCGGTATTATAAATCCCTTGGGGAAATCGAGTAAGGGATAAAAAATGGATAAATCGGTACCTTTCAACATTGAAAATTAGAAGAAACATTAATTCGAATGGCTCGAGCTCGACACGCCCGTATTAAAAAATCTAAAAAAAAAACCCTCTCGATCAAAGGTCGATTCTAGAAGCATGCCTATTTTATAATATGTCTAACTCATCTTCAAGTTGGCCAATGAAAAGCCCTATCAACAGGCATGGAAGCATGATCGAAGTCGTTTTTAAGCCCTGTGTCTATTTAAATAGTATAAAATCGATTATAGGGTGAAAATGAGTAAGGTATTCTTGTGTCTAAAGAGAAAGGTTGCATATGAGTGTGGTTTTCTAGATTTAATAAGCAGCTAGATAGAGGCTCTCTATGTGTAGAATGAAGGTTTAGCAGGTTTACAACTCAAAAGAACTTATGTTATTTGGCAATTAGGTTTATAAAGCTATCTCCATAGCGAAGATGGAGAAAAACAAAATGATAGCGTGAATTCAAGGTTGGTATACAAGGCCATATTGATGATCGAGCATTCTCCCAGGAGGTCGAAACAAATGAAGAATAACAAGGATTATAGCACTTAAATAAGTATATGCAAATACAAAGCACTTGCAATGGTGCGGATACATATTTTTATGCGGAAACATTCTTGGGCATGGAGACATGGGTTTGAAAACAAAGATATCCTAGCTATTATGTCGCTGGAGATGAAAAACTGCTCGAATGATGCATTTTTAAAACTGTCACCGAGACTTAGAGTCCGTGGTCCTTTTTCGAGTCGTGCTCCTCTAAGAAGCAGAAGGTGGACAAGTCATTTGACCGTAATATTGACGACTACGAGATGGAAGGTGTTGTTCGTGGATGTCTACCATACTTGATATGCCTAAACTTGGACGCTTGATGGAACTCGGTGATTCTCCGATAGCTTCGGCTAGCTTTAAAAGGAGTGAAATTGATGAATCACAGGTTTATACCGAAGATGTCTACTCAAACGCTGATGGAAATACAAGCGATGCAACATTCTCCAAAGATATATACATTCACATGCGTGGAAGTTGATAATGAGAGTGTTTTGCCTACCCGTTAATTAATATATCCCGAAGAAGGTATAAGATTATTCCGTCCTAGTCTTGTCCCGGTATAGTGGTAGCTCTACCAGAATATCGTCAAGTCATTTATTTATTTCTGATCTGCCTTGTGCGAAAGATTAATTTTGGTTCAAGAATTGCAGTTTGTTGGAGTTATATTCAAGAGTGCAATTACTGTTTCGAAGTAAATGTATCTTGGATCGATCAAACTTTGCGGATTCCCTATCAAGCATGAAAGTTGTGTTAGAAAGGGGTGAAGTTTTGCGGATTGGTGCTAATATTGGGCTTCCCATCCGATCAAAAAGTAGTTTCTTATTGCCGTTATCAGAAGGTTTCTGACCGTGCAGAGCGGCGGACACCTCCCGCGCTCTACAGTGCGAAATTTCTTACGTATGAATGTTTGTCTATTCTATTTATTTCAGTCCATCCTTCAGCACATGACTCCAATACCCAGTGATCGTTTAAGTTGGTTGACTTGACTAAAAATCATCATCTTGTAACTGTAAATATTTCTCTAGCTTCTTGCATATTTTTTAATCTAATGTGTAACAGAGTTCAAATCAAAAAATATAAGAAACATTATATAAATGCAAACAGTCGAAATGTTGTCAAAATTGAATCAAATGAAAATGATAGAAGGATTACAAATGGGCATTACCAATCAGGACTTCTCCACCAAACTAAAGAGTTCATGTATCGCCCTAATATTAAAGCAATATTTTTTAGAAACTATTTTTTACAAAGTAATAAGTGTTTCAAACTATTAAAAAAAACAAATTATATACCCGTGTATGTTTACCAAATTTGCGCACACGTCACTAGAAAAAACTACAACCACCGCCTAAAATATTGTGATTGGAATTACTTCTCAACTATTTTACTTTCATAACAATCATAAATCACTTAGATTTTGAATACCTTAAAGCCCACCTCAACTTACATAATGGATATGAATAAATAAAATTAATGGGTATGATACCTTATAATATATTGACACACACATTGCACTTAAGACCTTTAAAAATAACACATAGCATTATAATCCAGATTTCTTAACTAGTTTAAATTTATTGCCATGTAAACATGAACTAACTCTAAATATAAATTAAGACCGTATGAGCAGCCTATCAATACAATACAGACACATAGAGTAGTTGTGTTTTATCCTTACCTGTACATGTCGCATACTATTTCCAGAGTTGTATCAGGAGATTAGTTTACAAAGATAACAAAACCTAAAACCTACAACGTTACAAACAAGTCTTAATTACTACAAGTATAGAAATCCAAAGTTAAATCTCCAAATGTCTTTGTAAAATATTTAAGAGTCGATCGAGCTAAATGCCAAAACTCAAAACTGTAAAACTGTTAATACGTGTGCTAACTATTTGTGTTTTATGATCGATATCTTCGTATATAGATCACAACATAAGCATTTTTATCATTATACCAAACCGCTGTTACCAATAATTCAAAAGCAAAGTGTGATGTAATTAAACATTAGATTATAAGAACAATGTGATGACAATTTGCAATTGGTCTGGTAACGACACGGTAGACAAAATATTTTAAAGTTTTAGATGAAGTACTAGAATGATATGACAGAAGATAATACTTTTACAACAATTTGCCAAAAATTCCCTATTTATTAGCCGCATCAAACGCACTAAACGGCTTTCAAAAGTAAAAAGAAAGGCTTCATAAAGAACACGATTGACCAAACATACCCTTAAGCAAATGTGTTAGAAATTAAGGTCGATATACAAGTCATATGATTTAACTTAATTTGTAATTTAGATAACAAACTAGCGTCTACAAAACATAGAGGTACTAGAATAGAATGTGTGTTCTTTAAAGAGTAAAAGACACAAAACAAGTGAACACACTTCACGAATGTTAAGCAAGGTGACTCTCCTCAGAATAAAAACAGTACATGTTTCTGCGCATCCCCGCGAAGCAAGAGACAATGACCACCCGAATGTGTATCATAAAACCATGCAATTACCTGATGACCGCTATAACTTAAATTATAGCGGATCTCCACCAGACTCTTCCTGCAATTCAAACTCGAACCTTGAACTGTGGTCGTGCTATGTTTGGGCCCTTTGTGATACAGACATCTCCTATAGCAAATTGAAAAATGGCATATCGGCTATACTTAAAGTCCGGGAAAGCTTAGTGATGTGTCTAAGTTTAAGTTTCCCCGAAAAGATTTCATAGAAACACAGAGAAAACAGAAAACATTTCAAAATTAGTTTTTTTCGAAATTTCCTACATAAACTAGAAAACCTGTTTTCTCCGATATAACTTTATTCCAGAGAGACTGAATTTAAGAGTTCTCCCATTTTCAAAAGGTTCCCATGGAGAAGAGAAAGTATACTGCCGTTCTTAAGAAAACTAGAGAACAGAAAATTAAGAAAAACTTTTCCTGTAACTAAAAACGCACCCTCAGGTTTGAGCTTTGGCGTATTATTAACAAGTCAGGTTTTGAATCTGTTATCGTACAAATTTTAATCTTACGAACTAGCGGAAATGTACCAGTTATACTAAATATTGTTCATATGGTAACTAGAACTAACAATTCAAAAACCAAAATATACAATAAAAGGATATAAAGAATCACAGTAGCTTGTAAAATGATAATAATCTCAGATGTACGAAGATCATGTTGGAGCCTTCCAGCGCCTCAAGCCAAAAGAGCTACATGTGCTACCTCTGTTAAGTTTTACATTTATTCTTTCATTCCCTTTATTACTCACATATGAAAATACTTTTTCATTTGTCACTCAGGTTAAAACGTCACTTTTGAGTTCACCATTTTATTTTATTTTTGTCATGCCATCTATTTTTTCATTAATCAAAATAAAAAATACAAATTAATAAAAACACTAATAAAAAAACGATTTTCAGAAGAAAAAATACAATACAATACCATAAAAAACAACATCTCGACAACTACATACTGTCACGTCTAATTTAAGACGGATTTCTTATTTACGCATGTGTGACAAACTAGGCCATCATCCTCCGTCATCCCCACGGTACTAGTGCCGAGAAACCTCATTTCTTCTAACCGCACTATTGTCGCGTCTTTCGCCTTTGTCATCGCGTACATCTCTTGAGCGGCCTCCCGCTTGAGTCTAAATTCGTTTTGTAAAGACTCCCCAAAAGCTTGCGGGTTCCCTGTGCCCGGCGTGGTCTTCGGTTTAGTTTTTTCGCTGACACTGTTTAGAGAGGGGGGGGGGGTGGGGACTGGTCTTTCCACATCTCCGAATAGCTCGGTACCCGGTGCATTAACCGTCAACTCGGGCCTCCCTTTTTTTTTTTTTTTCGCCGCATCCCACTTGGGGTGTCTTTTCAAGATTTCTCACGAGCCATCTTGAGAAAACGATTTTCCTTTTGTCTCATCACGATATGCATTCCTACAATGTCTCAAAAGATCAACCTCGTTTTACACACTTTCACACAAACATTTTCAACGTTTGTAGATAGAGTTAAACTTTTAACACTTACTGTTCAACGTTAGCCCTTTCCCCGTCAACATATCCTAAGGGTCTTGAACCAAAATGATGTCTCATCTTGGTCATTTCCGACTTGGTTATCCTCGGAAATGGCAACATAACATTCGGCTAATAACGCTTCTTCCCTCAGCTTCCAACGCGTGTTAACGTTTGTGAATCCCTTGGTTGTGGTGGTGGTTACGACATCTCGAAAAAGTTATTGAAAGACGGATCATTTGGATGTTGGACATTTTTGAGATATAGTTTATGTGTAAAGAAAATAAAGTGGAAATAGAAGTAAAGATTAGTTTGTGAGTAAATATTGTTGGGTAAAGGGGTTTAGATAGTGTGTGGAAGAATTAAGTGTATCAGACTATTTTTTTTAATGAAAAGTAGCCGTTGTATTTTGCAACGGTCAATAGAAAGTTTGCAATTCTCTCTTTCATGCACGCCACAAAGTCACTCGCGCTTTGGCACCTCTACCCCTGGTGTGGTCACATTCACTTGGCGCCACGCGAGGTAGGCTTGGCGTGGGTTTTGTGTGACCATACCATTTTTTTAGTAAGGCATCATTTTTATAGAAAAAGAATACATAAAGATACAATGAGGCAAAGCAAACATTACAGCCAAAACAAAAAAATCAACTCCTACCCTATACTAAAAACTACAAGCCGTAGAAACATAAGTATAAAGTAGGAGCAGTTAACCGTGGATCCCTAGAACTTACAAGCATGATTTAGGTCTGACACCCATTCTAACCATGACGAAATGGTACCTTTGTCTCTGTTAGTGATCCAGAAGAAAGACACGACTTGAACATAACTTCATAGTCTACATATTTGTAACTTTATTTTCAAAAACTCTTTTGTTTCGAGCACGCCATACATTGTATAACATCGACCACACCACCGCTTTTCATACCGTCTTTTGCTTTTTGTTAAACAGTAGTAAGTCTTCACCGAACCAAAAGTGACATTACTCATCTTCCAACTTTTCTCCACCCTTCCAAGACCCGACCACATCTCAAAAAACAATGATCTATCATTTCTGCCTCCTCTCAGCAATGAGGACAAAGCATCGAATCAAGATCCAAACCAATGTGTGCCAGTACGGTGCCCTCTAAGAAATCGATTTATATCTATTATCAATATACTAAATTAATACGAATAACTATTCTGACTTACTTAAACTTAAAGAAGTGTACATTACATCAACCAAAACGAAATTTAAGGATCTTCTAAAACTAAAACAAACGTTGTTAGAATTATGTAATGACTATATTTGGCTTGAAACTGGCATAGAACAGAGATATAACATTTATTCGAACAAAGACAACTAGTGTTTTCGAACAAGTTATCACATCTCAAAACTTAGAGCCAAAGATTAAAGCAAGTGATTATGACCCGTATGATGATGATATGTACGAGAATCATGATTTGTCCGAGCACCTGCAGTCTATTTGTGATGATCTTGATATCACGGTCCGTGGTAGGAAGAAGAAATAATTTTTTTGATGTTTGTTGAGTCAATTGTAATCTAGTCTTAGTAGTATCCTCCTATGGAGTAGTTGTGCTTGTTATGTTTCGCTTTTTTGCCTATGTAACGGGCTGAGATGTGGGACTCACCCACATCCTTTGTACAGAACCGCTTTTTTGGAGTAATACATTTACCGGGGAAACCCTTTTACCAAAAAAAGTGTAATCGATCAATAAATTTCTTTTTTGTAAGGCAGTTATAGATTTGTATTAATATCAAAAGGATATAAAGAGCACAGCTTGTGGAAAATCTTACTCTTCTCACTTCATATGTCACTCTTACAAGTTGTTGGAATGTGAACCAAAAAAAAAAAAACGCAGTGTAATTAATCAATGATTCAAATTGGTCACAAAGTTCTTTGAAGGAAACTAAATTTCGAAACTTGTCAAACCGAACCAAATAAATTCATTCCAGTTTGATGCGGCCAAATTACAAACCAAATTGAACATTGCCGTTACAGGGTTTTACAATCCGATCCAAAATCTCAAATTCAAGTTAGCGTGGTTTGATTATGCGCCTTAACGATTCACGCTTACATTTGTATCATGCATTCATTTGTAATATATGAGCTATTCCCCCATACATAAATCTACTTACTTATTATATGTTCTCTAGTAATCTCTATTGATATTTCTATTTCTTGGGACTGTTGGCTGAAAACGCCTTATTTGATTACTTTGTAATTTTTTTCTAGCGCCTTGCTAGCTAATAAATTTGCCGTTCAAAAAAAAAAAAGATCTTTATCTATCTTTTATTGCATTTGTTATGACATTATATAGAAAATCAAAAGTTATGCAACATATTGCTAGCTAGCCATATAAGGAAGAGAAATAAGGAATAAGAAGCCAGGCTGGAAGGCATGTTTCACTATTCTTGGAGTGAAACAAGAGGAAAGCATGTCGTGCAACAGAGTTTCACAAGTAGCTGTTTCTGTTTATTTATATATAAATATTACAGTATTTAACAACATATAAACAAAAACAAAAAGTTGGAAAAAAATAAGAAAAACAAAAGGTACAGTTTGGTGCACGTACTAGGAGCACCGAAGCCAAACCATCACTCTCCGTACCAACCTGTCTTCCATGTGACTCTTTCCACCATTTGGGACCATCATCATCCCAACCCAAAAGCCCTACAACAAATATCATAATGGCCCTTGTTGAATTGAAAGAAAACCAAAAAGTTGAGAATAGAAACATATATACCAATTGAGAAAAGTTCATTTACATACTAGTTTCTCCTCACATATCAAGGGACAAATCCTTACCATCCATTTGAGTTTGATCTAATGGTGAGAATTAAAACCTTACATTACAAAACATATAAAAGATCGAATAATGCCATGTACCTTTAAACAAAAGTCTAGACATAAATTTAGCTATAGCAAAGAGCCAAAGAGCAACTACAATAAAGTTTTGAATTGCCATTATTGATATGTTGCTCAAAAATATCTTTTTTTTTCTATTATTCTTTTTAATAAAAAGAATATACTTATAGTTGCAGGTCAATCAAGTAGCTAGTACAATAACCATAGCTTATACTTCTCAATCACGTTCATAAATGACTTTGTTAGGAATTGAAGTAGAGCTCAACCATTTCTTCATGCAATCAAATTCATATATTTCACGTGCATAATATACATATTTATAAAGTTCCTAACTAAGGTTTCATTTGTTTTTTCCGAGGTTTTACCTCTTCATCTGCAAACCATGTCTGCAGAAAAAGAGGTGCATCTAAAATCTTCATCTGCAAAGAAGAAGACCATTTGTTTTTTTTTCTCTTGAAGTAATTTTTTCAAATTTGTTTCTTTATCTTTTTACTAGTGTTTTTTACGTTTTCGTCTGTTTTTTTACGTTTTGGTCAGTTATTTTACGTTTTCGTCATTTATTTTACGTTTTCGTCAGTTTAATACGTTTTCGTCAGTTTTTTACGTTTTCGTTTATTTTTTTACGTTTTCGTCAGTTATTTTACGGTTTTGTCCGTTTTTTACGTTTTCTTTAGTTTTTTTTATGTTTACGTCATTTTTTTACGTTTGCGTCAGTTTTTTTACGTTTGCGTCGGTTTTTTACGTTTCCGTCTAATTTTTTACGTTTTCGTCAGTTTTTTACGTTTGTGTCAGTTTTTTACGTTTCCGTCAGTTTTTTACCTTTTGGTCAGTTTTTTTACGTTGTCGTCGTTTTTTTACGTTTTTGACAGTTTTTTTACTCTTTCTTACGTTTCCGTCAGTTTTTTACGTTTTCGTTAGTTTTTATACGTTTTGTCAGTTTTTTACGTTTTCGTCAGTTATTTCACGTTTTTGTCAGTTTTTTACGTTTTCTTTAGTTTTTTTTTATGTTTACGTCATTTTTTTACGTTTGCGTCAGGTTTTTTACGTTTGCGTCGGTTTTTTACGTTTTCGTCTAATTTTTTACGTTTTCGTCTGTTTTTTAGGTTTTCGTCAGTTTTTTACGTCTGCATCAGTTTTTTTACGTTTCCGTCATTTTTTTACGTTTTGGTCAATTTTTTTACGTTGTCGTCTGTTTTTTTACGTTTTTGTCAGTTTTTTACGTTTTCGTCAGTTTTTGTTACGTTTCCGTCAGTTTTTTACGTTTTCGTCATTTTTTTACGTTTTCGTCCTTTTTTACGTTTTCGTCTGTTTTTTACGTTGCCGTACTTTTACGGAATAAAACTTGAAAAAACGGAGGAAAACGTAAAAAAGTGCGAAAACATAAAAAAATGGAGGAAAACGTAAAAAGACTGACGCAGACGTAAAAAGAAGGGCGAAAACGTAGAAAAAACGTACGTAAACATAAAAAAACGGATGAACACGTAAAAATAGGCAAAAACGTTAAAAAACAGACGAAAAAGTAAAATAACGGAGGAAAACGTAAAAAACAGACGAAAACGTAAAATAACTGAAAAAGACGTAAAAATACAGACGAAAACGTAAAAAAAGCAGACGAGAACGTAAAAAAACTGACGAAACGTAAAAAAACGGACGAAATGTAAAAAAACAAACAAAAACGTAAAAAACATAAAAAAACCTGACAAAAACGTAAAAAAACAGACGATAACGTAAAAAACAGACGATAACGTAAAAAACTAACGAAAACGTAAAAAACGGACGAAAACGTTAAAAAACGGATGAAAACGTAAAAAAACGGACGAAAACGTAAAAAAGCTGACGAAAACGTAAAATAATTGACGAAAACGTAAAAAAACAGACGAAAACGTAAAATAACTGACAAAAACGTAAAAAACAGACGAAAACGTAAAAAAATGACGAAAACGTAAAATACTGACGAAAACATAAAAATACTGACGAAAACGTAAAAAAACTGACGAAAACGTAAAAAAACTGACAAAAACGTAAAATAACTGACAAAAACGTAAAATAACTGATGAAAACGTAAAAAAAATATTATATATCGTAGAAAAACGTAGAAATCGTAGAAAACGGATTAAAATGGATGAAAACGTAAAAAAACGTACAAAAAAGAATAAAGACGGTTGAAAACGTATAAACCTAGAAAAAGTATGAATTATTTAATTATTGTAGAAAGAAGTGAGAAGAAGAGGTACGAAGATGTAAAAAGTGGAATATTTTGTCTGAATTTTTAAAGAGGTTAGAAGTGATTTTTACCACTTATCTTTGCAAAAAAGCAAACAAAAAACGTAGACTGCAGACATAAGTGGTGAAAAAAGGTTAGAAGATGTTATTTGGAAAAAACAAACAAAGCCTTAGTGGTTTGATATAAACCTCTTAATCAACCACTTATTTGAGACCACATTTCTTCCCCCAATTAAATGCTTTAACGTTTCCCTCAATTAAGATGCATTAAGGGCCACATTTCTTCCCCGCTAAAAAGAAAAGAAACTAGTGGCTACCTAGTGGAAATTAACGTTTGGTCTAACACTTTTATGTGTGAGACATTCATGTTTAAAAAAAAAT
>BQNB010109963.1:4393-22648 GCA_026074375.1 Tanacetum coccineum
CTTCTCGTAGCACTTGTATCACTCATGTATCTCTCGTCTAAATATCACAACTAAAATTTATATTTTTGACAAAATTTGTGTAGTAATAAGACAGGTTTTAGCTGTTGTCAGCCCCGAATTATCAAATCATTAGAGATAAAATTAGTAGTACTATTTTTTTTGAAAAAACTTAAACATGTGCTAAGTCTGATAGAGATATATCATTTCATATATAAACTCGCCAACAGCTTGGTCATTTTTTATACTTTATAGTCATTTACTCATTTGTTGTTTGGAATTTCGTGTAGTGAAGTTTTCGGACAAAACTAATTTTATTTGTTGTCGCTTTTTTATCCAAGATTATTATTTTTCTTAAAAGATACCGTAAATAACTCGAAAAGAAGAAAAACTAGAATAGAAGTATTTTGGTCAAAAAAGGAATAATTAGACCAGTCAACTTTTAGCCAAGAGGGCTATGCAATTTGCAACGCGTAACACCATAAAATGTCAAATTTTACCATATCTCACCAGCTGTACTCTGCGTTCCCATAACCCTATTGGCTCACCATCAATTACCTCGATCCTTTACACAATCCAAACCGCCATTCCATTTACTAGTGGTTTCCCTTATCGTACACCTCACTTTTCTGCTAAACTCACACTCTTCCCATCATAACCTCATACTACTAGACTGCCACTCTACCCACAAGTGGCTTCTTTTAGCAGGCTTGAGATATTTAAAATCTTGCTAGATTTGTATAGCTGTTTATTGTGTTTCGTGTTTCTAGTTGCTGCCTTCATTTTTAGGTCTAGAAAATCTAGAATAGATCTGGGGTTTTGCTCATGCAAGTGGGTTTTGTATTAAGTGGATAAACGTTATCTTTTTTTCATTTTCTTCATTTGCTACAAGACAAGTTCAACAAGTTGGATAAACCTTGAAAGTGATATATTTTTATTGTTGTCAAGTTGTGTATTTCAAAATAATAAAAGATTTCTATATTTTAAAAAATTTCTTGCACCATGGCGAACCGTTGGTGGGCTGGAAATGTGGGGATGAATCCGATGACATCGGCTGGTCAACCGCCGTCGCTCCACCTTCGGCACACGGCGGATAGCGAGAAACCGTTAAACAGTACAAACAGCTCAAACCCTAACCCTAATGCAATTAATGACAATCAAGACGAGGAACATGACGAGGAGTATGGTGAGCAAGATCATCATAACACGGGTCCCGCTGGCTCGTTGGAACTTTCTGAACCAACGAGCTCCGGAGGAAACAGGCGGCCTCGTGGAAGGCCGCCCGGCTCAAAAAACAAACCTAAGCCACCTATTGTGATTACTAAAGAAAGCCCAAACGCTCTCCGTAGTCATGTTCTGGAGATCACTAGTGGGAGTGATATCTCCGAGTGTATCTCGACATTTTCTCAAAGGCGACACCGAGGGGTTTCGGTTTTAAGTGGGTCGGGGATTGTTACAAACGTTACTCTTCGTCAGCCCGCCGCTCCAGGGGGCGTGCTGACTTTACAAGGACGGTTTGAGATACTGTCCTTGTCGGGTGCTTTTTTGCCTCCACCTTCACCACCCGGGGCAACGGGGTTGACGGTGTACTTAGCTGGTGGTCAAGGTCAGGTGGTGGGTGGTACGGTTGTGGGTCAGCTTTTGGCTTCTGGTCCGGTGATGGTGATTGCTGCTACGTTTACTAATGCTACTTATGAAAGGCTGCCGTTGGAAGATGAGGGTGGTGGAACAGGTGAAGGGAGTGAAATGCAATTGCAGCAAAGTTCAGCGGTAAATACTGTCAACAGTCCAAAATCTGTAGGGGGTATTTCACAGACAGAGAATATTGGTTCTTCGTCAATGCAGATTTACAATACACCCCCTAAACTATTGCCAAATGGTCAAATGCATCAGGATATGTTTTGGTCAACTCCACCACGTCCTCCATCCTCTAATTTCTAGGTATTATGGATCTTCAGGGGTAGAAAACTCGAAATGTAGGTCTTTATTTTGTTCAATGAATAGTCTAATTAGAACTAATTAGGGTTATTTTATTTACTTTATTGTTGTTTTTGTGTTGTACGAGTAAGTTTTATATGACATTTTCTATGTTGTGTTTAGTTTAGTTGGATGGTTTTTGAATCTAGTTAAATTTCTATATTTAGAAAAATTATTCTTCTGCTGAAGTGTTGGTTTCTTGTTGCATATTTAGAAAGATCTAGTAGCGGAGAGGTTTCCATTTTTAACAACGGCAGAACTTGTATCAAATCTGGTTAAAAAATGATTTCTTATTATTATTTTTTAAATAAGAAAGTTGGAGGGGTTCAATTTTCTTTTACCAAGTCTCTTGCTTTGGTTTGAAGATTTATCCACTTGCGCAAGGAGAGATTTGCCTTGAAATTGTGCTTTTGTCTAAATTTGAATATGGTTTCATATACTCCGTAATGGACGGATTAGTAACTTGATTTTTTTTAACCTAAAAGAGCCGGATGTAGTGAAATGTTATAGACATGTTATTTATGAATACCTTTTATAACATCACTATAACATAAAATCCTTCCCTTCTTTAACACATCATCAAAACTCGCAAGAATAAAATCCTTTCCCGAATAAAATTTCTTTAACACATCATCAAAACTCGCAAGAAAAAAACCTAGGACACTCGCCAATCTCATGGCTATTTCCTTGTAACCTTGAAAAAAACCTAGGATACGCCCCAATCTCATGGCTATTTCCTTGTAACCTCAAATCACTACAGTTTGGAATCATCTGGGCTAGCTCAAATGGCCATCAAAATAACCTTGAGACGGTTGTTACCACATGCGAGAGGTTTTGAGTTCGAGCCTTACCGTGGGGTTTTCTTTCAGGAGCAAAAAAAGAGTGGGGTTTATCCCCTAAAACGAAGGTTCGAGTCTTGCATGCTGCCTAATTAGATGTCATTGTAAGCTTGAATCACTAACAAATAACTTGTCGTTCTAAAAAAAAACTAATGCAGTGAGGCATGCCACGGTGGCGTCATGAGCGCATCGCACCAAACAGACTAATATTATTTTTTATGCTTATTAAAACCACTATCTCATCATTAGCGACACATTAACATTTAGTGTACCATCAAATCCATCACCCACCAAATTTAAACAGATGTTATGGTCACCACTAAACCCACTCTTTTGACAAATTTTATTAGAAACTAGTTAGCTTTTTATTTATAATTGAATAACATTATATTGATAACTAAAAAACCTAAACTAATAATCTAAATTACACTTCTCGTTAGTGGATTTCACTCAAATATAAAACTGAAAATGATAATAGATCTTAAGCAACGAAGCAAACATCTCGTAGTGATTAAAGGGGCTCATAAATAATAATTTGTCTTTTTGTCATTGTTTTCGTCGTTGGAAGTCGAAAATTTGTTTTGTAGTTCGTACTTCTTTTGTTCACTTTTCATTTCATGCTTTTTGATCTCTAAAAGTTTTTTTCATTGTTTTAAACGGCGATGCCTATGGAACGCTTCGTCAACATAGTAAACGCTCCATATTCTGCTTTTTGACTTGTGAATATGTTTATCAACAACAGAGTCAACGCTTCATCACGGCTTGTTGTCGAAGATGTCTATGGAACGGATGATGTTGACTCCTTCTTTGATCGGTGCCTGCCTATTGGTCGGAATTCTTGCACCTCATTTTCCTCTTCGTCTCCAGCCATTTGATCAAGATTAAAACCACCATCTGCTAACTCCGATGTGTTGAACGATGTGAACCACGATGACTTAAATCTCTTAAAAGGTTTCCGTTTTGTTTAGTCAAATCTTGGAAATCCCGCATCCTTCCATTTTGGAGACTCTTTTAAAGTCATTCACGCATGAAGTGTGAAGGATATTCCATAGCCAGCACATATGATATTCGTCAAGTGCACGTTGGATGTAATTCTCCTCTTTGACTTCACTTTGCGTCCTTCGAACAAGTACAAGAAAAGGGACACCATTTGCTGCTCAAACTGCAGCGGGAAATGCTATTCGTACAATAGTGGAGCAAGTAACGTAACGAGCAGAAGTTATGAAAAAGGGTCCTAGGCATACAGTTTACGAAATTGAGCCACTTAAGAACGCAAACCCTTCCATTTCCCGTTTAACGAATCGTATATTCGAACATCGGATACATTTTTTTCTTTATCCACGTAACTTAAAACCTCATCCCAAAACCCATTTGACATCTTCGTATTTCCCTAATGATTATCTTCGGATGTGCGGACCCAAACTTTGTACAATACCACTTCTTCTAGAACGGTCTATAGAATGTTACGATGCTCATCCTCGTCATTTTTAGACATACATTTGTGGTTGGTACATATTTTGTTAAAGATGTATGAATTTTAGATTTTGGTATTGTGGGTTATGTGTTCCATAAACAAATGATGAGGCTCAGAATTTTACTAGTGGTGAGTGACCGAGTCAAAAATTTGAATTGGGTGTTTGAATGTTTGGTTATCGACGTTGCTTTGGGATTTTATTTTTGAAGTGTTTTTGAGACATTTTGCATGAAAGAGATTAATGAGAGAAAATGTAAAGCTAGAATGAGAAGTTGCGTATGAAAATTTTAGGGCATTAAGGTGTTTATATGTAAATAAAAATGATACAGTTTAATAATCATTGTAATTTTCTTTTAAACACAAATATGGCCGTTTAAATTTGGGGGCCTCAATTTTTGACCATTTGAGTGGTTTTTACTTGAAGTTCGTTCAACAGTTAGACCACTAAATAAGAACCAAAATACTATCACCGGACGCGAAGATAGTGTCGTTGTTATGGGCTTCGCGCATAGTAAAGGCCACTACTTGATGATGCTTCGTGACCGTAACACCAAGCAAAGAGTATCTGTGGCATATAATTGTTTTGATTTAATATTTTGTATTCGTTAAAAGAAGATTGTGTTAGCCGTTTATATATAAAAAAGGAATTTTTTTTTATTATTATTTTTTAGAACGGCTATAAAAAAAGAATTTACATGCATAATTATATCTAATACATGCTTATGTGTTTAAACTTGCACATTTATTAACTCATCAGCTAGAGTTCTTGATCATTAAAAAGCTTTAACTTAATTTGCTGCTTAAGTTCTATAAAATAATAGATAGTTGGGGATGGAAGAAGAATATTTTGAAGCTAAGACAAGATGTTAAAAGGCACATGGTTATGCAGTTGAGTGATAGGTAGAGTGCATATATGTGGTTTGACAATTGTAGTATTAGGGCATTGAATGATGTTATATCTTACATATAATGCCATATAACCGATTCTTAGATTCTACTGTATGTCATAGGGTGAGTAGAGCAAGAACCTTTGAGTCCTTAAGGATTTGATTAGGTATAACGACATAATTGCTTAGTGTCATCATTACAAATAATAGTTGTTCCTTAGACATGTACGTTTCAACATTATGTAGAATTACAAATAATATTTGAGTTAAGATTTCTCGTTGGCTTTAAAAAACGTTTATTTATGTTTTCATCTTGACTAATCTGTGTCTTTAGAATATTTTTGGGGTTATGTTGCTATTTTTTTTTAAAATTTGGTTCTTATCAATGATGTTTGAATTGACTTCAGATTGAGTATCGAAAGTTTGAAACACATCAGATTTAAGTTTGAGTTCTCATCATTATTATCTATATGGAAAAATGCGACATTTTTCTTTTCCTTATTAGTAAGGATCAAATCTGAAAATACATAAATGTATGCTTAGTCGAAATTTTTGCCACACCTACACAACTTGTGTTATCCATAAGTAGTCTTTGACATTGCTTGAAAATCATAAATATAAAAGCATGAACGTATGACCTTTTTATTTTTGGATCATACCTTATTAGTTAATAGTTTAAAGGATACATATCATGTCTTGTTGAACGGGTTGGATGTATATCTTTTATGTTTTACAATTATATCTCATTTAAGATATAAGTTTAATAGGTAAAAACATGCTATTTATGAAAAGAATACCAAATACCGGAAGACACTTTTTGAAAACAAGTTATTCTCATACTTGTCCATAGTGTGAAAATGTGCTCTGAAAACTAGAATATGATTTGTGCTTCAGTAATAACAAGTTTTGAAAACCCGCCCTTCGCTGCGGCATGTATTGTGTATCTTGTTTTGCATTATAGAAGTTTCTGTTGTTCGGGATAGCTACGTTTTTTCATTGTAATCTAATAAAATTGTAAAGCACTCTCAAAAACATATTAATGCAATTTTTACAACTCTATAATGAGTGGATCCACATAACAAATGTATTTCATCCTGGACTCAAATTATTACAAACTATTAGGTTATACATATGAAAACCAAACCCGTTAGCAAAAAGTCCTTTTGTAACAGTTTGAACAATAATCAATAGATCTCCGATGCTAGGAAATCCATATACCTCCCCTCGTCACCTAGAAACATATGCCCATATGAGTTAAACTTCTTTCGACTCTTCTATAAAGTTTAACCCACTTTATTCAGATTCTACCTTGTTTGCATGTACTAAATTCTGCCCAGCTCTCCTTCCATCAGTGCTTCGTGTATTTGTTTTCTCTCTTCTCTGAACGAATATCTCAAGCAGCACCTGAAAAAGTTTCCAAATTCTTAGATAGCCTTTGGAATACATATGCTCCATAAATTTACAATACAGTATGCAATTCAGATACTTCAGCCAACCAACGACGGAGATCAATACCATCAAGCCTAAGAGCTTTACAATATCTACTGAATACTATACTTATTGAAAAGGGGCCGACATAATCTATATTCGAACATAAAAATAATAAGTTCTTCTTCATAATCTATATCTACTGAAAAAGCACATTGAGTTCTACACTGATTGCCATTTTGCTAATTACTAATGCCCCGACAATGGTAAACATGCAGTGTCCCTCTAGTGCCAATCAAACACCCATTTTTGACTAAATAAATAAGACCAAACAGCCCATGTTTCGCGCGAAAAAACAACAATGAAACGCATTTTTTGACTGAGAAAACATCACCTAAACACCCCCGTTTTGATAGAAAAAACAGCAACCAATCACCCCATTTTGGCAGCAAAAACAGTAAGCCAAACATCCCCAAAACAACCCTATTTTGACAGCAACCAAACACCTTTTTTTATTGGAAAACAACAAACCAAACAACCCAAAACTCCCCATGTTTTGACTGCAAAACAACATCCAAACACCCTCTTTTAACTAAAAAACAGCAAGCAAACCTCATAGGATACATGGAAGTTTATTTTAATAATTTTAGTCTATTTTAAAGTTTGTATTTCTTTCTTATCCAATTACAGGTTATGCAGTATAAAAGTAAGTCTAAAATATGCTCCATTTTTGAGCATTTTGCCATTTTCCAGTGCTTATTTGTACGGAAACACATTAATAGTTCATAGCACATAGTACTCTTGTTTTTCCTACGTATAAAGAGATACAACCGGTCAGCCAGGTTTTCTAGATGCCCGGGTTCGCTTTACTTGTTGCCTTCTTGCGTTAGCCATACCAAAGTTTATTTAGTTCAAAATTTTAGTAAAATTTAGATTATTATTGAAAAATTATAAAAAGAATAGTGTACGGGATAATGCAAGTGGCTTGACCCATTTCGACCTTTCCGAAAATGAAATACCCGTTTTGACCCATTCACAACCACAAATTTTGCCATATGTAGCCTTTTTATGTGGCGAGTTTTCTTAAAAAAGTTTAGTTGCTAATTTTTATTTAGAAGAAAACATTATTTTAAAAGGTCGTTGGCATGCTGAATTTTATTTATAGAAAAGTGGTTTTGGAATTGAAGAACCTGATCATTTCTTTGATAATGGATTCTTTTTGCCTGCCTTGAAATCCATCCGCGAGTGGAATTTCCAAATCCTTTAACTTGTCTTCCTTGGTTCTTGGCATTCTCAACAATACAACCTACAAAATAGATTCTTCTTATGACAAAAAAAGAATGCATAAGGCTGTTTTACGTTTATAAACATAATGAGTTTTGCTTTACCTGTGCAGAATAAGGATAATGGTTCCAATATCAGAAGCACGTGCTCCACTTTCAATGAGTCTTTTGGCATGGGCTATAGCAATCTAAAATTCACGTTCATTTAAGGTGCTTTCTTCTTCATCCCTCTTTCTTCCAAAATAACTTGCTCTTAGCTCAAAGGCCGTGTCTAAAATGAACACCAAATAGGCAAATTGTAACATAACAATCTTTTCATATGACCCAGACCACTATAGTCTCTTTATGATTCAAAAGGTTAATTTTTCTGGCTTATTTTATACCTATGCGCTAATATAAGCTTATCAAGATAGGAGTATAAGAAGCTTACATAAGCCGACAAATAATTAAATACATACATGATACTCATACTATATACAGGAATGTGTAAAAGTGTTGTAAGCTTAGCTTCTATGTTTAGACTATCAGATAGGGTACCATTATACAAAAACCATTGGTCATACTCATAGTGCAGTCCCTAAAAAGTAAATCTAGCTACTGAAATAATTCTACATTTGCTATCAACTTCTTAGTTATTTCTATATTTTACATTATCTTAAACACTACAAATGTTTCGGGTCACATCTGAAATAAAGTTAGATCCGTTTACTTTTGTATTTTCATAGCCTAGCATAATATGATATAGTTAAAAACAGGAAATTTGACTAACACTCTAACAGTGGCATCAAGCGAAAAAACTACTACAAACACGTCGTATAAAATATAAGGTCATTGTACCTGCCAAATCCACAAAGTTCAATTTGCCAGCTGTTTTTTGGGTTTCCTTCATCAAAAGCTAAAATGTGTTAGCTTTATGGCTTCTTCGTGGCATACCTCTAATTTAAAGCGCGACCACTAACCTGTCCATTGCATTTCATAATTTCAGGTATGAGCATCTAAAACTTGCAGTCCTTGGTTCATTATCACCTTCCGCCGACTTCTTTTCCAAGATTGTTGTGTCGCACATATCAGGTTCTACAGGTTCCAAGATGTTCGGTAGCAATAAGAGTATAGGATTAGCAACCAATTTACACTTATAATAAAGATTTAGACAGAGAACCAAAGCTTGACATCTACTATATTTATAAATTTTCATTTTCGTTCACAGGAAACTTGTTAAAAAAATTATGTGCGTACAGTATAATAAGCTCAAAGTCTTCTATCAATAGACAGAAGCATATGTTTTGGGTAAGCTAATGGCACTAAAAGTCGAGTTATTATCATATAGTAGAAAAAGGTGTTTTAAACCGTTTTGAATTTATTTTTCTCCATAAAAAGCAAAGAAACTTTCACAAATTATGCTTTTACGAAAACCTTACAGTAATCAAATTATCTGCTCAATATTATCAATGCCAATTAGTTCTGAATAAACTAAATTATACTTAGCCAAACACCCCAATGTGCTTAGCAAACTTCATAAGAAATAATCTCTTTTTTTAACAATTTAGGATTGTACAACCAAATAGCTTATACATTAGTTGCCGTGACGTTGTGCGGCCACTCATATAATCATTTATAACAGCTACGTCACAATATAAGAGGTTTTTTCTCGAACTTATAATTTTCCTAGAAGCATAGGCTTTTGGTTTATGAGTAAATAATCTAATCTGTTGTAGATGCAAACTTAGGTTCGTATTTGAATTGAATATCTGCACGTATACTATTCCACTTATCTCCTGCCCTTCCTGGGTGCACTATAAATTACGACACACTTGAGCCAGTTTGACTCTTTATCTAACGCACCCATGTTACTAACTCAGTTAATTTGATGTATAGTTAAATTGTCTTGAAGTTAGCCGAACACGAATCAAACCCATTTGGAAATCTTAAATAACTTGACCAGTTTTTGGAACCAATACTCCAAACACATTTTCGCATTGATTGTAATTACACTAAGTACTTAGTGACGACTAATGAATCATAGATCATGGCAGGACTTCCTGCTAGGGTGATGGTCTTATAAATTAGGCTAAAAGAAGAGGTAAACCTGTTAATTTTAAAATTGGGACAAAAGTGTAGTCATTTTCTCCAACACCATCAGCAGAATCCAAATATGTGATCGATACGGGCCTTTCATTTCAAATGCATCTGCTATTGTGTTTTAAAAATGAATCAATGATTTATAATCGTTAAAAAAATTGAAATGTCATTAAACAACATCTTGTAAACTCTACATAGCTCAAACCTTGTATTCTAAAATGAACATAAATAAGTTTTCTAAAAAAAACACCCGTAAGAAATCCATATTGGCCAGCAAGACAGTAACACACATAAAACTATAAAAAAAAACACGGCAGCAAGCAACATCAGGAAAGTATGGTTACAACATCAGCAAAACATTTAATTATGTACGTAGTATTATATTACTGAGTATATGTTCGTGAACGATCGAAACTATCATTAAACCACAACTTGTAAACATCTGAATTTAACTATGTGTTCAAGGTCTCATAGATTCCAGAGGTAAAGTAGTAATGATCCAGGTTATTCAATATCATTGTAGTATCCGATAACACTCCATAAAACGATGTTTGGTGTATCACATGAAGAATGTAGGTCAAACAGTTTTAGGGGCTTATGAGCTTATTGAAAATTTGATAAGCTCATAAGCTCAATTTTGTGGGCTTATTAGCTTAATACTATTGAGGTTCTGGGCTTGTGCAGCTCATAAGCTCAAGTAAATAAGCTCATAAACAGTCCTAAACATTGTATATACATATAGTATACCACTTAATTACCCTATTTCCT
This sequence comes from Tanacetum coccineum, assembly GCA_026074375.1. NCBI lineage: Eukaryota > Viridiplantae > Streptophyta > Magnoliopsida > Asterales > Asteraceae > Tanacetum > Tanacetum coccineum. Next base: position 15,126 of record BQNB010109963.1, read on the forward strand.
TTACGGGATAGAAAAAAATGAAGGAACCCTCAATAACTGGCAAATCTAATAATTATTGTTAACCAAGGATATAGTATCTCACTGGTTCAATGTAAATGTAGCGTATAAAAAGGTGATTCTTTGTTGACTCAAAAGACAAATGCGTTTCGAGAGTATTGCTTACCCTTTTAACTTGCTGAAGACGTCCAATTTTGAAATGACAAACATCACGTAGATAAACTATTGTAGCTTTGGCCACCTGTCTGCTGCTCATCAGTAGCACTGGAAACCTCGTGGTCTAAGTATTAAACTGATGTAAAGCTCATGGATGAAGCCTGTAATAATCAGATTTTAGTTGCGAAATAATAGATTAGAGTAATAAGTAGTGAGATCAAAGGTTATTAAAAACAAACCCTGCTTTCAAGCCTGCCCACATCTTTTAGTTGAGTATAACTTTGTCGTCTTTGTATAGCTGAGACACTACTGTAATTATTAATTCAAGTGCACATTTAAATGTTTTAGATAGCTAGATCATTGTCGCTAAAATAAATAATGGAACTTACTGGCTAGATGCTTTTATATCTTCTCATTCTTAAGTCATTAATGCAACGAAAACCATCTCGTAAAACAGAGACAATGTAATTTGTACTATACACAAAATGATCATTTAAACTAAGCTTTCCATACATTTTCATATTAATAAAAAATACGCTAAAAGGATCAGAGAGAAATTTTTTTTTGTACATTGTCGGAAGGGTGAACTCATCGATTTCACACTTCTGATGTACCCAATTAGTACTGTAATACACTTTTTTTCTTGAGAGTCCCATACCTTTATTTGTACGAAGAGCAACCAAAATAATGCAGATTATCAGTCGAGTTACATTTATAATCAAATTGTTGTATACAATATATATACTAATGTCAGTTTGGAGTTACGATATGCATTTGTAAAATATCATTACAGTAACTGGAATGAAGAAAACTAAATCACTCTTTTATCTTGTAATCAGCAAATTAAGTTGAGATAAGAAGATATGTTCTTTCTCTGTTGAATTTGAATTTGGTGCAACAAATCCTTTCCTATTTATCAAAAATCATAATGTGAACCCAAATACTCTGAAAACGGTAAGCATTTACATAATCGCTTTTACGAAACAGTCGAAGATTAATACTACACCATCAGGTTGCAATAATCAACTTAAATGCATATCGAAACACCCCTACAACCCAATAAGATCCATTTTTTTATCTATATGCAATGTCCTTTCCATTTTATGATGTGTAAGCGTCAAGGATGGCATATAGCAAAAATGTCAGCTTATTTAAGAGTTCTACAACACGTTATATTACATTCGAATAGCTAATTTTGTCTATGTCATATAACATTAAGTCATTCAAAACGCACATCTAAATACCTCATATATAGGATTTTGATTATTATTTGAAGGCAAGCAAATTATGACAAGAAGAAGTATGCAAACTAAAAATGGAAAAGTATAGTACCTTTTCTTACTAATCTGATAAGAAATCTACGGCTTTAGAACCCCAAATAGATCTATCGGCCACTAAATCATCAAAGCTCCGCCTGCACAAAGAAACATAATTGAAATAAAGTATTCATATATAAGAAAACACCCAAAAATACAAACAAAAATCCTTAACTACTCAAACCCATAATCAAAATCTAAAATCAAAACCGTATAAGAAAACTCCCAAATATTAAAGCTAGAACGAAATTGTTAGAAAAAATGATTCTTGAACACCCCCTAATAACAACACAGCCTACTGTATAAACTCTCGCTTATCTAACCTCCACTAATACATACTTATGGGGGTTTAGCTCAGCTTATTAACAAATCATATACTTTTAGTAAAACAGAATATTTCTAGAGGTTGCTTGGGAAATGCTAATTTGAGTTGCTTATTAGCTTATTGTATCATCTTAAACGACAAAGATACAAAGTTGACTTATCAAAATTTGTGACAGTAATATGTCGTGTAAACATGTAAACCTTAAGCTATTAGGAAAATCAGCCGGTGCTTGGAATTACTGTTTTTTTCTCGTATAGGACGTTCAAATGCCGCAATGTACTAATCTATACATCTTTCCCTATAATATCAGATTATCGTTCTCAATTTCACTCTAAATCAATCTACTTGATAATATCACCGCACGCCGGCTATATAAGCCGAAACAAACACCCCTAAAACGGGCTCATTTTTGCTAATATGATACAATAAACACCGTAAAATAAGCTGGTTGTCAAACATATAACAAATAAAGCTATAAATACCTTGAATAATTTCTGATGTGGTAATTCTGACTCGAGGTGCCTCTTTCAATTTGCTTCCAATTTATCTTTAAATTCAACTCGCCTTCCAGCATCTCCTGCTACCGCTGCTGCTACAAAACAGTTCATTATTCACCATTTCACCTAAGAAGCCAAACAACTAAAAGGTCTAATACAAAAATAGAGCTGCCAAACCCTAGTTCCTATACAACCAAAAATCATTAAAAAAAAGAAAACTATATCTATAACTGAAGGAAAAAGTTCTGTAACATGAATTTACCTCCATTATTTCCAGTTGCATATCCACAACACAAAAATTGATCTCGTCGGACTGAATATCCTGAATTGGTCGAACCTATCATCATAAAAAAAACAATACAGAAAATTACAACAAATCTGTACACTTTCCACATTATACCAAAACCAAAAATCTAAAAAAAATTAAAATTAGATTCGAAAAATTTATATCCCTAACTGATTTTGTAAGCTAGGGTTTTAACCTATAAAATTACTATACTATACATTTGTTAAAACCAAACGACAATCTAATTAAAAGTTAAAAACAAATACATCAAGAGTTAAAAAAGTAACCTTGTGCTCGGAGGAGGTCAGAGTACGATTCACACCTGCGTGGCTGGCCGGATTTTTAGAGAGAGAAGGTTGTGACAGTATTTTTAGAGAGATATGGAGTGAGGAAGAAACTGTGTGTGAGAGATGGTGAGGAGGCGGTGATATTTGGGGGAGAAGAACACGTGTACTGTATAATAAAGTGTTAATATTAATTAAATTAAAAAAATTGGGTCAGGCCATAAATGCATTTATGATGCCTCATGGTTAATATATAAAGATATAATTCCAGGATTGCCACTTTCCCATCTTCATAGCTTCGTACCTTTTGCATCTATGTTAATTTATTTTAGATTAATATACTACTATAGCATTATAAACTGACATAAGTACTACATAATTGGGTTTACAGACCCCCTCATCAAGACTTCTATAAGAAACACCGGTTTCAAAAAATTGTTTTTCACCCACCCAAATGTATCGAGACCGGTATTAAGAAAATACCCGGGATGGCAACGAGTCAGGGTTTAGTGTACCCGTACCCGCATCTGTTTACAATATCCACATCCGTACCTTCCCTATTACCCGTTGGGTACCCATTTAATATTATCTATCGGTTTTTCAGGTTTCCCCGCGGGTAACGGGTACCCTCAATTGGATATTTTATGGAAAAAAATGACGGGTATCAAGACTAAGCCAAACTAAAACCCATCGACCAGGTAAAGCAAAACACCTTAATATATTCAAATTCTTTAAAAGTTAAAGAAAACAAATACCGTATCAAACGATTTAACGCTTGCGAATAATTCATGTACAACATCCAAATGTGTTAGATAATAAAGATACTTATATAAAAAATACAATGGAAGAAATTATATATAATATATTTGTACTCTAATTAATTATAATAGCAATAAACCGGGTACAAATTCGGGTAAACGTGTATAGGTACGGGTACGGGTAATCAGGGCGGGTATTACTAGAACCCGTCACCAAACCCGTACCCGGCTAATTTTTTTTATCAGTACCCAAACCCGCAACCTGCCCTCGAACACGACCCAACCAGTTCGGGTTTCAGTTTTCCCCGTCGGTTTCGGATGCTTTTGCCATCCCTAGACATAAATAAGAAACCGAGACTAGTTTTTAAGCTAAAAACACGTCTCTCTTAGACGTAATATAGACCGATATGAATTTTACATTTCATTGCCTATTGAATACGATTACAGGGTTGTTTGGGATACCTTATTGTAACTGCTAATAAAAGGATTGTTTTGGGATCGCTTTACTTGAGCTTATAAAGGGAGTGTTTGGGATTTCTTTTTTAAAAGGCTCTTATAAGGGATGTTTGGATTGATAATAAGAAATCTTAAACAACCCTTATTAATGTAAAATACCAAAGAGATTTATTATTATTGATTGAATGTGTTCTCACTTACATAGCATATCTATTTATAATAGAACATAACTTTGAGAATAAGCTAACATAAAACCCTAAACCTAATGGACCACAAGCCCCTAATCGGGATTGGGCCATTAATTCGTCTAACACTCCCCCACAGTTTGAACGGGAGTCTTCTGGACGGACAAACTGGATAGAATGTTGAACGGACAAACAGGACAACCATAGAATTTAGAGCCGCCAATTTATGCCACCCCTTCAAACCCTAATCCATCTCCTCAATCAAACACACATCCTAAACTCACCAATTAATTTTTTTTTCATATCTTAAATTTTTTATTGATTTGCATATCGATCCCCTCTTGATGGACGATGTGTGTCTGCCTCAAAAAAATTCATATCTTAAGTTATATGGTCAAAGTTGGTTCACCCTATAGAAACAACTCATGTGGGGAGGTGTTTTGAAGATTCAAACAGTCAATGGGATAGTCTTCAATGTGGATCTCTTTTATATTTAGTCTAAGTATATCAAAAAAAGTTATGGTTTTGTTATTTTTTTTAAGTCGATTGTTGGTGCTGCTTTGTTACCAGTCTACTAAAGTCGATCGTTTGTAGGGTTTTGTTACCAGTCGACAAAAGTTGATCGTTAGTACGGGTTTGTTACCATTCAACTAGTCGATTGTTGGTACTGCTTTGTTACCAGACGAATAAAGTGGATTGTTTGTACGGTTTTGTTACCAGTCGACTAAAGTTATGCGCTTCTATTATGTTAATGTTTTTTTCTTTTCTAGTTTAATACTCCATTTTGAGCTTTCGCGATTTCATCGCTCAGACTGCGGGGGAGTATTAGCCAATATATGAATAAGTCAAGCCTGTTTGTAGGCTTAGGGCCCGTTAGGGTTTGAGTCATGTAATCTCTATATATTGTGGTTGAATAATAAATTATACCTACGAGGTTTCTATCATCTAACAATTAAGAGCTTCACTAAGCAATCCTTAACAATCTCTATATGGGCTGCAGTTTCTATAAACAATTTCAAAATATTTTATCCTTTAGCAGTTACATTAAGCTATATCAAACAACCTCATTAGTATTCAGACATTGAGCAAATGTTATCAAGACCCGTTATCAACTGAAAAAACCGGTCTCTATTTGATTTGTTTATGGTTATACCAAGACATGTGTTAAGCTAAAACCGATCTTTGTTTGTTTTATCGAGACCGGTGTTTAAACTGGTCTTTATTTGATTTTCACATGGAGAGCCCACCTCTTAGAGATCGGATCAAAAATCGATCTCGAGGATTCTATGAACAGGTCATGAAAGGCTTTTTTGTAGTAGTAATAATATTTTGTTCTACTTGCAGGTTCATATTTTAGGTTTATATCACAGACTTTTTGAGTCTTGCATTTTTGGTTTTGTATTTTCTTTGTTTCTATCATTAAATATTTAATATTGGTATGCAATATGTTATATACTTTGTTTATATTATGGGTTTTTAATTAGAACATGGCCCAGTTGTTGTGCGGATAAGTTCACATTCTCAATACCATGCAACAAGATGGAGGTTGTTTAGATCAGACCTTGGTGTGGTGTCTATTTTTTTAACTCCTATAACATTTTGGCCTCATAGTAAACTGATGAAGCGAGTTGTAATAATTTAGTTGGTGTAGGATAAGATATATTATCTTTACAACTTTGATTTATTCGGTTGGTGTAGGATAATAGTTCAGGATTAATATATTTGTATCCGGTTGATTCAAGATTCGATCATCTTGTGTTTGTTAGATGAACGGGATCCCTTCGGATTACCGGCAAGTAGCCGATGACCGAAGGATAGCAATTTTTGTTGGTGGATCTCACCTAGAGCTCTAATACCATGTAAAATACCAAAGAGATTTATTATTATTGATTGAATGTGTTCTCACTTACATAGCATGTCTATTTATAATAGAACGTAGCTTTGAGAATAAGCTAACATAAAACCCTAAACCTAATGGACCACAAGCCCACAATCAGGCTTGGGCTAATGATTCTTGTAACAGTGTTTACCTTTTGGCTACATCGTGTCGAGCCAACTGACAAGATACCGGATGTCGAATTAGAAACTACCAATTAACGGCTATATAACATCAACTTTCATGGGTCGTGCTAAGCACGACCTAAAAAACTACCTAGTAGATTTGACAATTCAAACCAAAGCTCACATTAATGAGTAGCCTTTTGCGAGACCAGCAACGTAATACTTCAATTTCATCAATCAACAGTCATCGAAAGAAGTAATACTACTATACAACTATTATATATAAGAGTTAATTACATAAATGGTCCATGTGGTCTGTCGGGTTTAATAAAAATAATCCCTAATCTTTTTTCTCGGATCATCTCTTTGTGGTTTTGACCCGTATCGGGTTTGGTCCCTTGACCAATAATTCTGTTAGTTTAACTGTCAAGTGTGTCATGTGCAAGTCACATCTGAGGGTATTCTCGTCATTTCGTATAACGAGAACACATACTTGATAAAGTAAGGTTGCCACCACATTCATCAAAACAAAAAACATTTCATTATATTTCTTCACTCACCTAAATCTCTCACTCACCTAAATCTCTCTTTTAAAAACTAGTCACAACTACCACCTCGCCGGATTCACAACCACCCGCCACAACTTGCCGTATCAGACTCACTGTAGAAACCCATCACGACTACCACCAAAACCTCTTAACGACCGTTACAACCCGCCGGAACGGCTAATGGTTCGTCGGCATATCACTTCTTCAAGTTGGATACGTGAAACGTATGATGAACCCTGCTCAACCCTTGAGGCAGCTTAAGCTTGTAAGCAACGACTCCAACCTTAGCCAACACCTTGAAAGGTCCAATATATCTTGGGTTTAACTTCCTCCGTTTGCCACAAAGGATAATTCCTTTCTAAGGTGAGACCTTCAACATGAATCGGTCGCCAACTTGAAATTCTAAAGGCTTACGCCTCACATCGGCGTAACTCTTTTGGCGAGCAAGTTTGATAGCGAATTGTCCTAGGGCGACTAGTGATGTGTCTCGGCTTCTTGGCTTAGGATTTGGTAAAAGATGATGTCGACTTTATAGTAAGATGGAGTAAAGGTCTGCTTAGTTTTTATGGTTACTAATTCGATTTATTGAAGTAAACGCGTTTTATGAATACGCACACAGAACTTTTCTTTTCAAGGATGTAAGTAAAAATGGATTTACTGACAAATGTTACATGGTGACTACTCTCAGCATGACATAGTCCTTCCTGAATTATA
>BQNB010109964.1:0-22647 GCA_026074375.1 Tanacetum coccineum
AAAACTAGAGATGTATTTTTTAGAGAAACCCTACTGCTATATTAACCCACAATCCCTATAGGTTTAGAGATACAATAACAACGACATAATCCTAAACACTCTCAAACACACGCGATCTAAATAAGTGTGCATACCATCATTTGTATTTCTCTTTCATTGTGATTGTCATAGTTTGATAATCATTCTGTAAATGTTTTGGTTGTAATAAAATCATTCAGTTACGAACTTCAATGTTGTCACGGGTACGTTCCTCCTAAACAACCGTTATGCTTTGATTTTATTTGATACTGGTGCCGATAGGAGTTTCGTGTCTACTGCATTTAGTTCTTTGATCGATATCACCCCAACTACACTAGACCATGGTTATGACGTTAAGTTAGCCGACGGTAGAATAATTTGGGTTAATACACTTATACGGGGTTGCACTTTGAATTTTCTGAATCATCCATTCAAAATCGACTTAATGCCCGTAGAGATGGGTAGTTTCGACGTCATCATTGGCATGGACTGGTTATCAAAATATCATGCTGTAATCGTCTGTGACGAGAAGATCGTTCGTATCCCCTTTGGAAATGAAATCTTAATTGTTCATGGTGACGGAAGCAACAACGAGCACAAGTCTCGATTAAACATCATCTCGTGCACCAAAACGCACAAGTATTTGCTGAAAGGATGTCATGTCTTTTTGGCACATGTTACCGCAAAGAAGGCTGAAGACAAGTTGGAGGAGAAGCGACTTGAAGATGTACCTATTGTTCGAGATTTCCCTAAAGTATTTCCCGAGGACTTGCCAGGTATTCCACCAGCCCGACAAGTAAAATTTCAAATCGATTTAGTACCTGGTGCTGCACCTATATCACGGGCGCCTTATCGACTGGCTTCGTCCGAGATGAAAGAATTATCGGATCAACTGCAAGAACTTTCCGACAAAGGCTTTATAGGACCTAGTTCCTCACCTTAGGGAGCTCCGGTCTTGTTTGTCAAGAAGAAGGATGGATCATTCTGGATGTGCATCTACAACCGGGAACTAAATAAGCTGACGGTGAAGAACCGTTATCCGCTACCAAGGATTGATGATTTGTTCGATCAACTTCAAGGGTCGAGTGTCTACTCGAAAATTGACCTGAGGTCGGGTTATCATCTACTAAGGGTTCTTAAAGAAGACATCCCGAAGACCGCATTCGGAACTCGATTTGGACATTATGAATTTCAAGTTATGCCGTTTGGTTTGACTAATGCACCGACTGTATTTATGGACCTCATGAATCGGATGTACAAACCATACCTGGATAAATCTGTGATTGTCTTTATTGACGACATTCTGATCTATTCAAAGACCAAGCAAGAGCACGAAGAGCATCTCAAGCTAATATTAGAATTGCTTAAGAAGGAGGAGTTGTATGCAAACTTTTCTAAGTGTGAATTTTGAATCCCCAAAGTACAGTTCCTCAGTCACGTGATTGACAGTAAAGGCATTCACGTGGATCCTGCCAAGATCGAGTCAATTAAAGATAGGGCATCTCCTAAGTCACCAACGGAGATCCATTAATTTTTAGGTCTTGCCGATTATTATTGAAGATTCATTGAAGGATTTTTAAAGATCGCCAAATCAATAACCAAGCTAACCCAGAAGAATGTCAAGTTTGATTGGGGTGACAAACAAGAAGCAGCTTTCCAACTACTGAAAGAGAAGTTGTGCGGTGCACCTATCTTGGCTTTACCTGAAGGAGCTGAGAACTTTATTGTTTATTGCGATGCTTTACATAAAGGATTAGGTGATGTCTTAATGCAAAATGAGAAGGTGATTGCTTATGCATCACGACAACTAAAGATTCATGAGAAGAATTACATGACTCTTGACTTGGAGTTAGGAGCATTAGTGTTCGCTCTAAAGATTTGGATGCACTATCTGTATGGAATGAAGTGTACCGTGTTCGCAACACATCCTTGATCAAAAGGAATTGAACATGAGACAATGTCATTACTTAGAATTATTCAGTGATTACGATTGCGAAATTCATTATCACCCGGGAAAAGCTAATGTAGTGGATGGCGCTTTGAACAGAAAAGAATGAATTAAGCCATTACAGGTTCGAACCTTAGTGATGACTATTGGCTTGGATCTTCCCAAGCAAATTTTAGAAGCTCAGACTAAGGCAAGGAAACCAAAAAACCTCGGTACTGAAGATGTGAGAGGTACGCTGATTGAAAATTTAATGGAATCAGACAACCCAGGAAGGAAAAGTTGGAACCACGTGCTGACGGAACGTTGTGTTTGAATAACAAAAGTTGGTTGTCGTGCTATGGTAACCTAAGGGCACGAGTCTCACAAGTCGAAATATTCTGTTCATCCGGGTTTCGACAAGATGTATCAAGACATGAAGAAATTATATTGGTGGCCCAACATGAAAGCCGATATAGCCACTTATGTTAGCAAGTGTTTGACGTGTTTGAAGGTCAAACCATCTGGTTTGTTGGTACAACCTGAGATTCCTCAATGGAAGTGGGACAATATCACTATGGATTTTGTCACTAAGCTCCCAAGGACGTTAAGTGGTTATGATACCATTTGGGTAATTGTAGACTGTCTTACCAAGTCTGCACACTTTTTACCGATGAGGGAAAATGACTCTATGGACAAATTGGCAAGACTGTACATGAAGGAAGTAGTCACGAGACATGTAATACCAGTCTCAATCATTTGTGACCGTGACGATAGATTTACGTCGAATTTATGGAGGGCATTCCAAAAGGCTTTAGGTACTCATTTGGATATGAGTACGGCTTACCATCCGCATACCGATGGACAGAGCAAAAGAACCATTCAGACACTAGAAGATATGTTGCGCTCTTGCGTGATAGATTTTGGGAATGGTTGGGAAAGGCACTTACTGTTGATCGAATTTTTGTATAACAATAGTTATCACGCTAGCATTAGAGCTGCCCCATTCAAGGAACTTTGTGGTCAAAAGTGTCGATCGCCTGTTTGTTGGGCCGAGGTCGGAGACTCTCAGCTCACCGGTCCAGAACTTATTCATGAGACAACCGAGAAGATTGTTCTAATCAAGCAAAGAATTCAACCCACTTGTGATGGCCAAAAAAGTTACGCCGATGTGAGGCGTAAACCTTTAGAATTTCAAGTTGGTAATCAGATCATGTTAAAGGTATCACCTTGGAAAGGGGTTATCCGTTTTGGCAAACGAGGGAAGTTAAACCCGAGATATATTGGACCTTTCAAGGTACTAGCCAAAGTGAGAACCGTTGCTTACTGACTCAAACTTCCTCAACAACTAAGCAGGATTCATAGCACATTTCATGTATCCAATATAAAGAAGTGTTTATCTGACGAGCCGTTGGCAATTTCATTGGATGAAATACACATTGATGATAAACTCCACTTCGTTGAAGAACTAGTGAAAATTATAGATCGTGAAGTCAAGCGGTTAAAGCAAAGCCGCATTCCCATTATCAAGGTTCAATGGAACTCTAGGAGAGGTCCTGAGTTCACATGGGAACATGAAGATCAATTCTGGAAGAAGTATCCGCATCTCTTCACAAAAGCTGCACCCTCGACAAGTGCCGCATCTTGAGCCTTGTGTACAAGGCTCCTTTAATGGGGGAAGACTGTAACATATGTTATTTCAGGTCATTTTACGACTCAATACTTTCCATTATTTATTTTTAGGCTCACGCGATTTGCTTTTAATTTTCATCGTTTAGTTAAATCGCGTAAATTAAAAATCAACATTCAACGTAAACGGACATCAAACAAGTAAAAGTTTACGTCAAGCAAGTGGTATATAATTACTACGAGGATAATTTATAACTTTTCATATTTTATTTTTATTGGTTACGTAAAACGTTTACGTTTCACAATAAAATACATTTAGGCATACCCGGAAGTACCCATACCTATCTATACTCAAATAAATACCCACTATTATACCCAATACTCAAATTTAACTCATTTCTCACCACTATAAACACTATGGCCGGATCTATACATGTTTACACTTAATAAAAACCATATTTCCCACTAGTTTCTCACTTTATGGTTATAACAAACTCAAGGACACTTACACATCTCATATTCCTAGTAATTGGCACATCACTAGTACCCTAAACCTACTCCTTGGCCATTCCTCCCTCCTAGGGAGAAGGAGAGGTCCTTACATTTTTTACAACTTGTCCTAATACCACTTCATGTGCATGGTTTATGTTTAAGGTAGTTTCAACATTCCTAGAGACTATAAGTAGAAACTCCTAGAATAATAAACATACTCTTTCATTTTTACAAGCAAACAAATCAAAAAACTCTCTCCACAAACACCAAAACCCACGACTCACTTATAACACTTAGGGTTTTCATAACTTTTGATTTCTACAAAGATAAAAGTATACAAGGGTTGATATAAATCATATCTAAGGTGTTACAAAGAGTATTGGAAGCTTGGTTGGGTGTTTATAAGGGTACCCATTGTTAATGTTCATAACAGTTTATATAAATATTATAAGTATAATATTTTGCTAAATTTCTCAAATACGATTCCATACATATAAAGAACAAGCGAAACAGAACTAAAATTAATGAGTTATGATGTTTATAAGGTTACAAAGATTAAATATGTAAAAGTAGTTTTATATATTTTCACAAAATCGGTAAATGTTACTGTTAACCAGTAGCTAAAATATTATAAATATAATATTTTGATAGATTTTCTTAATACGAAACCGTGGGCATCAGGAACGTATAAAACAGAGTTAAAACGAGAAAGATAAGATGTTTTTACTAAAGTGATATTTTTACATGTTTTTAGAGAGAAGTGCAAAAATCATCCATGTGGTTTGTCAAAAAACCGTCTCACGTCCCTCGTTAAATAATTGTCCAAAACACATCCCTCCGTCAATGTTTTGGGACACGATACATCCCTTGGACTAACGGTGCAAATTTTTTTCTCGTTAATTATTAACGAGGGTCTAATTTTTAACGGTGCAACTATATAGGAGGGTATTGTTGTCTTTTTGCTGCCACAGGGATGATTTTTGCACTTCTCTCTTAAAAAAAAGTTTTTTTTGTTTTTTAATTAAAAAAAAACTTTTTTACATTATTATTCGTAAAAAATTTTAATTTTTTTTACAAAATCTTAAAAAAAAAATTCGCACTTTACAAAAATCTTATTTGTTTTAAAAAAAAATTAGTTTTGTTTGTTTTTAAAAAAAAATTTACAAAACTTCCAAAAAAAATTCGTACTTTTACAATCTTAGTTTTGAAAAAATTTTGTATTTTTTAAAATCTTAGTATTTAAAAAGTACAAAAAAAATTTAAAAAGTTTTGTTAAAAAGTGCGAAGTTTTTTAAATTTTTTATTACAAAACTTTTTAAGAAAGATGTGCAAAAGTCATCCCTATGGCAGCAAAAAGACAATAATACCCTCCTATATAGTTGTACCGTTAAAAATTAGACGCTCGTTAATACTTAACGGAAAAAAATTTGCACCGTTAGTCCAAGGGATGTATCGTGTCCCAAAACATTAACGGAGGGATGTGTTTTGGACAATTATTTAACGAGGGACGTGAGACAGTTTTTTGACAAACCACATGGATGATTTTTGTACTTCTCTCATGTTTTTAACTTTATAAATATTATTTTATCAAACAATTAAATTATTTAGATAATGTAATTATGTAAATAATAAATCAAGTATTTTTAGCAATTAATAAATTGTTGGACAAGTATATTATTTTTACAAATACAAATACATGGACATTTATTTTACAAAGTATAAATTTATATTGTTTAATTTATAAATTAAACAAACATGTTTAGGTGGTGATGCAAGTATATAGAATTGTATGTAGTGTTAGTTATTCAAAGTACATTGTACTCATACGACCTATATTTAATTAGGTTGCATTCGGACTATACGTGACGATTTTCATATTTGATTTATATATCAAATACATCTACTGAGGTGAGTTCATAGCCCCATTTTTATACGATTATAATGGTTTACAATTCTCGGGGTGAGAAACATGCATTGTTTTACATTTGGACGCAAGTACACTTTAACAAATTACGAGTTTGCCTAAGTAGCTATAACCCACTATGCCCATGAATCATGAACTGTTAATTACTGGATTGTAAGCGCGAATGTTATGAATAGATCTATTTGGGATTGCCATCCCCGTTCGGGTGAGTAGCGCTCACTAGTTTCGAAGGTACCGAAACGACGAATGTATACCATGTCGAAACAATTTAGATGTTATGGATTGAACATCTACACGGGCACAATAGTTGCATTAATTTGCATACATATATGTTGTAGCCCCAGTGTCATGAGCTTAGTGCATTTCGTAATTACTTTTGAGATATTGTATGGGTTACATGTCTTACACTTGGAAATCTTGCGGTCCTACTTTATACATTACTTAAACTTGTGAATTCACCAACTTTATGTTGACGTTTTAAAGCATGTTTTTCCCAGGTCAATAAGACAAGAACAAGGATACATTGGTGGTCATCATTTTGGAGTCACATTATCATAAAAATTTAAGTGCATTACATTTTGGAGTATTTGTTATGTATTAAAATCTTTACACTTTTCAAGGATGAACAAGATAAGCTATGGGCTTTTGTAACAAACAATTTAATTAATCCAATGTATCGTTTTCAAACGACTCATATAGATGTCGTTCTCATATCTTGTGCTATTGATCTATGATGTAACACTCCCAGCCCCTTATTCCGCTGCGACCCTATTTGGGGGTGTTACAGATTGGTATCTAGATCCAAGGTTATAGAGAACCAGGTCAAATATTTTTACTTGGACTATAACCGTTTTCAAACATTGCATCATACAAATGTTTTCACAGGACATACATACACTATTGAGTTGTATTAGTTGGTTATACTAAATGCTTACATGATCTATATACGTGTTTATATTATATTACGTATATTACTATACTGGTCTTATATAATATACTTATATAAGTTTATTTTATTGTTTCAGCAGTCATGTCTTCATCGATAGTTACCTACACATCGATATCTAGTGATTACGAGGAGCCATCAGATGCAGGTTCTCCTAGAGCACTAAGCCTCCCGACTGGGGGACACTTACGATGGAGAAATACCCGAGCAGCGATGGATGCAGGGCATACACCACCACGTTCACATGCCTATGCACCTGACCCGATAATTTGAGGACATAGTACCAGTGTACGTTCCAGAGCCAGTATACTCGAAGTACCTTGCTCCATCTGATGATGAGATCCCTGTGGAGGATCAGCCTTTATTTGCTGATGCTTCACCTGTAGCCCTATCACTGGGCTACATTGCTGACTCCGATCGAGAGGAGGATGAGGAGGATCCTGCCGACTATCTTGTCGATGGAGGAGACGATGATGATGATGAGTCATTCGATGATGACGATGATGATGATGATGATGATGTTGATGAGGATGAGGAGGAGCACCTAGCTCCTGCCGACTCTACTGCTATTGCTTCTCTAGTTGTTGATACCACTGAAGAGACAGAGCCGTTTGAGATAGATGAGTTTGCGGCTACACCACCACCACCACCTGCATACCGTACTACTTCTAGGATGTCTGTCCGATCCCAGGCACCTATACCATTTCCTTCTGAGGCGGAGGTTGCTAGACTTCTTGCCTTACCTACTCTACCACCATCTCCAATCACTCCATTATCATCACCACTTTCCCAGATACCACCACCATGCACAAATCTTAACTATGCTCAGGCACGCTAGGTTGTAGAGTAGCCATGATGAGAGCTGCACCATCACCTACACCATCACCACCCTTACTCTTACCATCTACTGCCCCACAGAGCTGACATCCTCGAGGCTGACATACCACCTCGAAAGAGGCTACTACTTACTGCTCCCACACGAGTTTGAGGTTGAGGAGAGGCTACTACTTACTGCTCCCACACCTAGGTTTAATTCCTACCAATGCTCAAATTAAGGCACTAATTGCCCAAGGAGTTGCTGATGCATTGGCAAGAATTAAAGCAAACATAACCAGTAGAAATGTTGATGACATCTAAGATTCAGGAACTGTCAGCAGAAGGACTGAGCGTGTTGCTCGCGAGTGCACCTATAGCGATTTCCTAAAGTGTCAACCCCTTAATTTCAAGGGTATTGAAGGAATCAATGGGTTAACTCAATGGTTTGAGAGGATGGAATCAGTGTTTCATATAAGCAATTGTGCAGTCGGAAATCAAGTCAAGTATGCCACTTGCACCTTACTTGGGAATGCTTTGACGTGGTAGAACTCCGACGTCAAAACTATTAGTCATGATGCTGCTTATGGAATGTTGTGGAAAACACTCATGAAAATGATGACCCAAAAATACTGTCCCAGAAGAGAGATCAAGAAATTAGAGATTGAAATCTAGAATTTGAAGGTGAATGGTACTGATGTGGAAATCTATACCCAACACTTTCAGGAGTTGGCTTTGTTGTGCGGGAGAATGTTTCCCGAAGAGTCTGATAAGGTTGGAAAAATATGTCGGTGGTCTTCCCGACATGATCCAAGGAAGTATGATGGATCAAAAGATCCGTACTTTAGCTGAACTCCAAGCTGAAAACAAAAGGAAATTTAAGGACACTTCAAGGAACAATGATGACATCAAATAACGTAACATTTATACCATCATTTATCCTGAATAAACTACCTACTTTTATATAATTATTGCAAGAATTTGTACTTAATTGCTTAAAAGTGTTATTTGCAGTAATTAAGGAGTGATTTGTGAAGACATGCTAAAAGATGCATATTTTGGAGCTAAAATGAAGATATTTAAAGATTGCTCATTTCTAACCAATACGCTGTATCCACAAAAAGAGATACTTCGTATCAGCACCAACTCTTCACAAGAAAACGCGTATAAATAATTCCCAATACGGCGTATTCATGTTCTGCCTTATGCCATATCCAGCTGGATGCACATTGAAGATGAAGAGATATTTATATTTTGGGAATGAATATTGTATTGATTTTAAACTTTACGCGCACTCCAAGAGAAACACCCCAATACGTCATATTGGCCTGGCCTAATGCGGCGTATCCAGACTTTTTCAAAGGCTATAAATAAAAGACTAAAAATGAGTTTTCAGTGTGCAAAATTATATTCTTCATACCATACACATAAAAGATGATTTTCTAAAGAAAATAAGAGCAACCAAAGGTCAAGCATCGATCAAGATTCCATAGAAGACACCGTGCAATTCTTATACTCTTGTAATCATTTAATTTTTGGTATCGTTCGGTAAAACATTTAGTTTACCTTGGTTATTTGATCACGCTTGTATAATTACAATGGTTATGGGCTAATACCCTTGGATATTAGCCATCTTAATGAAGATTTAATGTTTTGTTTGTTTTAAAATTGATTTTCTTAATTTATCGTTGAAAGTTTAATTATGTTTATCACATGATACTTGTTTACGTGTTTGAATATGTTACCTAGCAATCAACTGGGATCTAGTTACGCCAACAAGTGAGCTAGATACTAGATAGCTCTCCATAATCGGTGTTTTATATTACTGGACCAATAGGATCACAAATAACGTTCTGTCTTTGTCTTTAAATTAAGAGCTTAGTTGGACCGGCAGGTGACCGGTATATAAAATACTGTCAAACAGTAAGCGGGTAAAGTCCCGATGGGCAAGGGTTTATCAAGATCACCATTGGTATAATCCCTAGATAGATTTTAAATAAACTAAATTGATGTTTTATGCGGATACATTAATTGTGACAGGATTTAACGTGTCTAGGTCTTTGGATGATGTCCCGCCTAAGTCTTAAGAATGATATGCCGCTTCGAGATAAGAAATCATTGCACTAAATAAACAAACCAGCATTTAATCGAATTTAATATGGCTAATACAATTTTCTATTATTTGGCTTGTATCGCTCTTCTATTTTTTGATTGTTTTCTTGCATGTTTATTGTGTTTAGAATTGATTATTGTCACCATAAAACCTGTGCCAGTCTCCCAGGCTGAAACCCCCCCATCTATCATTAGAAGCGTACATAGTATAGGTTTAACAAGTAATTAGAATTAACTTAATTAAAGTAATTAAAATACTGATAGAATATAAGGTTAACGACCTCACTCTTAGTGTCTGAACACCCTACTTACCACGAAAACTCCACCCAATCGGCTAAATATAAATGTAAAACTTGGTAATTAATAAATTAACCCTACACGACAACACATCAAGTTTTTGGCGTCGCTGTCGGGGAGTGAAAAAGTTTAACCTTTAATTTTAATAGTATTTCTAACTGCTAGCTTAGATTAATCTAATTAGTGTAATTTAACTCTGCTTGTATTTAATTTGATTGTGTGTTTAAATTCTAGCTTTATTTAATCATTTTCATAAAGTACTCTGCCTTGTAGTTCGTTTCTTTGTTTGTGACTTCCAGCATAGGTTTATCATGGATGATCCAAACATCAGTATAGAAGAGTACATCAGACTTCAAGAAGAAAAAGCTCTAAGTCGTGGTGGGACGTTCCATTGGAAAACTGCCACATATGGTAAGATGGAATATTATGAAAATGAAGACGATAGCTTCAAGAATATCAAAACTGAATACCCAGCTATAGTCTTTGATGATACATCCGATACAGCACTCTCATGTGAACCTACGGTAAGTCCTCTTGACAATAACGAAATTGACTTTAAAATTTCATTTGACGAATCCGACGATGAAGATTACATGGTAATTTTTGATGAAAATTCATTTTCTTGTAAAATAATTTCTGTCGATAATTTAAAAATCGATTTTGAAGATGAGAATGATAAAGTCAACATGCCATCATCTCTGTCACCAGAACCTACGTTTGGTTACTTTGACGATTTAGACTTTTTAAAGACTTTGAGAATGAATTCTCAGCCATCGTTTATAATGATCTAAAGTCAAATCAACCACTAATGGAACCTTTCCTTTAAGTTCTTAACATATCGATAAATTTGAAATATCATTTTCTAAATATGACGAAGAGGAACAAAACGTTTTATACCTTAATAATTCATTTCCTCTAAACATAATTTTTCCCAATAATCTAAAAACGATCAAGGACAATGATAATAATATCGTTATAACAAAAGCCTTCTAAAATAAATATTGTACAATGGTCGAGATAAACCCCGAAGAACAAAATCACGAAGAATCAATAAATTGTCAACGTGAACATTTTCATCCTAATACATTGGAAATAATCATAATTAGAATTATTTTAACAACTGGATGCCATTAAATCTCATCAAAAATTTTATACGTGCCATTTGGCTTCCCGTTCAACCCTAAACGATATAGTAAGATGGTGCTCACACAAGAATATTGCAGGCCAAGGTACATCTTTTTCTTTTCTTTGTTAAAATCTTTGAAAAAATTGCCCCACAAATGAATACAGAGCGTATTCCTGGGAACACCTATACGCCATACCACACCATTCTCAACTTACTTAGACTAAGTCAACAAAAAACTTCCAGTACGGCGTATTGGACACTTCCCAATACGGCGTATTCAGCGTGGGTATAAAAGCCAAGCTAATACGCCGAATACCCTTTCACGCACACTTTTCACCCATATTTAAAAAAACAAAATTCCCTCGCCTCATTGATATCGAATCTCATTCCATAGTTCGTTTATATCTCTCAATCCTAATCAGAAGGTATGTTTGCTTAACTCTATTTCTTTCTTTTTCGAATAAGAATTAGGGTTAGAGAAATTTGATTATTGAGATTCAGGATTTGTGCCATACATGTATGCCTCCCCACCCCCCATTTGAGTTAGTTTTAAGCTGAGAATTGAGATATTGCATTGATAAAGTATTAGGTAAAACGGGTAGAAACATGGGGGAAAACCATTTTTTTTGCTCTATTGATGCCCATACTCGTATCAAAGTATTTTTGCCCCAAAATATGGAAAACCCTATACGACGTTCATTATTCTGATACGCGTACAAGTTATTTTGAAAACTTTTATGTGGAACCCTTAATAAGGCATATTCACTATGAGCGCTGTATATTCAAAAATGCGTATTTTGATCCACACTAATAACGTCGTAATTTTACCTTTAAAAACAAACTTTATAAAAGTTTAATTATGTTGGTCACTGACTCGATATTTCTTACAGAAAGGCACCTTTACCACATCGTGCCCGTGAGATATCCCATGCGACAGATACCAGGTTGAGGTTATGACGAGTGTTGTACGCACCTACGAGTACAGATTAGAGATGATTTTTGGGAGAGAGGTTAACCCGGTACATGTGTTAGATTTTGCTGGATTGACAGGTGGTATGAGAAGCATATAGGTTAAGTATGGCATAAACTAGGGATGATGAGGAGGCATTGTTCACTAGTCACGCATGAAGGAGGTTGTTTGATATGAGGGGACCGTTGGTTAAAGAGTTCATACTGGAGTTTTTTAGCACTTGTAGGATGAGTGATACTGAGATGGGGCTTGATGTTGCTAATACACTATGTTTTCAGCTCGGTGGAGCTAGGAGGAGGATGACTTAATAGGCAGTTATTATGCGTGTAGCTTTAGCATTCTGGGAGGAAATGGCAGAGGCTGGGTTTGGAGCATATTGGTCTGGAGTGAGAGAGTGATCCCTGACAAGGGGGACTAGAGATTATGATAGGGATTCGTCCATAAGGAACTTTTATAGGCCCCTCCCTCTTGTTCACATCAGAGACCCTGTGAGGAGACTATGCCACAGGATGATAACATATAGCATTTCTAGTAGAGGATAGGGGGCGAAGAGGGTGACTGGTGTCGATCTCTTTTATCTGAGGACCATGGATCACGAGACTGTTAACGTCCCATATCTACTAGCACAATTATTTGTTTAGACATACTAAGGGGAGGAAGAGTGGGATGCTAGGATTGGGGCCGGTAAGGTCAATTCATTGGCTTTTGCTACTCACTTCGGCCACTGTTAGTGAGAGGGATTGAGAGGTTTGTCAATTATTGCCCGAGAGCTTCCAGTTATTGATTTACATGAGCTTGTTAGGCTAAACATTTATTCGAGGTTTGGCGATACATGGGCTTGGGTAGCCCTAGGGCCAGAGAGGCAGTAGGCTGTTGTGGCTGGTGCTCCTGGGGCTGCTGAGGATGCTCCTGTAGTCGACGTGGTGCGAGGGCGGTTCCAGCACCCGAATAGCAACCTCAGCCGCCGCCACTATCCGCTCCTCAGGCAGTCTGAGACTAATGTCCAAAGAGGATCGATAGGCTTGAGGAGGAGGTGCGCAAGTTACGGCAGAGTGTTATGGGCTTGCGAGGAGTGGTTGAGAGATCTATTACCGAGCAGTTTAGAGTCTCCACCTGGATGATCAGCTGCATAACACAGCTTATGGATGCCAGTGGCCATACTTTAATAGCATTAGAATAGCAACCCTGTCGGTAGCTCACGGTTTTCCCTACAGAGGCGTCTCAGACCCACAGACAGTGATTCTAGCACCTTCATAGCTCCTCACACTGAGGAGCAGCCCGACCCTTGATCTCATTGATCTCTCCCCTTTACTCTCTTGATTATTATCTTTTGTGGACTTGTACTGTACAATGATTCATGACACCTTATCTTTTTGATATATATTATGATATGATTTTGATTTGCTTGTGTGTGATAGAATCAAGTCTGGCAGTAAGTTCGGCAACATAGCTCAATGATTCATTACAAGCTCAAGATTTCAAAACCTTTGCACGAAAAAAGCTGGTGAAGAGATGGAAAAAAGTCGACCTTAATGACTGGCTAAAACAAAAGTGCTTCTCGGGAGACAACCCGATTGTTTTAAATTGTTTGAATTGCTTTTAATTGTTTGCATGAGTCTGTCTTCCCAGACACTCCATACATCGTATCGAACCCCTCTGGATACGGCGTATAGATGTGTCTGGACGTTATCAGTCTGTAATTTCATTTCAGTACTTTAAAACGATTAATTGTATTACAGGAAAATAGGTGGTATCCTAAAGTTTTTGGGATATGTGTATTGATCCATATACAGCAGTGTGTTTTAATAATGTTTTCCTCATTTGTAACCATTGTATAAAACGAGATAGGAATTTTGCAACTTTTTGTCGTTCTAATTTTTATGCAATACTTTCTATATGGAAATTGATTGATATGGTAATACTCTGAAAAAAGACCGTGTGTTGAACTCGTTACGAGCATTCTGAATCCTCGCAACACACTTGTGCTTCAAAACTCAAATGTCGGAAAATCATCCCGCAGCACATCAAGGGTAGTTTCTCGTTCTAATTCTATTTCCTATTTTCTTTAATTTGTTTATCTATACAAACAACGAGGACGTTTATAATCTAAGGTGGGTGGATGGAGAATTAAAAGGTAATAGCCTTACTTGTCCTTTCTTTTACTAATAATATTTTATATTCTTAAATTAAGCCAAATTTTAAAAATTTCTATCATAACGTTGGTAAAAAATTACTAGTTACATGACCTCCGCGCACTATAACCCTTAATGCCAAATTGTAAGAATTAAGCCTAATTCCGCTTTCTAAACTGTACTATAAATTCCCTACCAATTATGAGTGGGAAGTGATGTATGACTAGAACTTGACTTGTAGTATCACCTAAGGAAATCACTGTCACTACCTATAACCCTGAGAACACAACGATGAGATACATGGATTTAGATGGAGAAATATTTTTAACTGGTAAATTTCTAGGAATACACCAAAAAGCCTAAAATGTTATAAAATTAACTAACTACACTGGTTAGTTAAATCCCGTGTAACCCTTTGCTTACTCTCATCATATGAGTAAGATCCCCTAAAAAAACCTGTTGAGCCATTCCTGTCTTTTTCACACCATATGTCTATTTCGTTACACCTTTACATCTTAGCCTACCCTGTAGATTAAGCCTACTTAATCAAAGTTGCTAGTTGATTTTGTGTAAAGTTTTGTATTTCCTGTGTCAAAGTGAAATTTTCTATCTCTGTTATGGTCGGGAAATTGCACAATGCAATGGGAAAATATGTAGCTCGTGTATTTTGCTACTTTCACGATTATGTATTATGTCCAAAGAATAAGTGTTGAAGGAAAAATTATCCGGAAAAATTATGATTGTGAAGACGGTGAAATTGCACCGAGATCTATGTAATGAAAAAAATTTGAAAAAATAGAAAATGCATCAAAAAAAGAAAGAAGATTTATAGTCGGTTAGCTAAATTTAAACTGATGAAATTCTTAGAAGGATCGATTATTCGTGGACAAAAATCAATGATGTATAGTTTTGTATTAAATGGCCGATATCACCACTTTTGTAAAAGTGTGTAACTTTGGGATGTTCGGGATGTTGACCGTTATGGAATCTCCAACTAGGTTTGTCTTGTCTTCTCTATGATCGAGGCGTATGTATATATTTTCGAGTCTTATCATGGAACTCGGAAAAGTTACTAGCAACATACCTTATCTAAGCTTAATCTATTTGTTTTGTGAATTTTATTTAACAACAATTTGCTTCCCATTCCTAGCAATTAACCTTAGGTTTTACTCGAACGAGGGAGATTAGGTCATGCATGTCTATTCTATCATTACGGCCATGTATGCATGATTTAGCCTCCTTGTTGGTTTATTACTTTTGGTGAAAACTAGAAGATCCCTACCCTAAGCCTATATCGTTCTTCATCTTAACCCTTGGTTAAACTTGAATAAAGATGTGATCGAACACACATGTCTATTATGTCGGTACGGCCATGTATGTGTGCTTCAGCTACCTTGTTGGTGTGGTACTATTGGTGAAATATTGTTAGAATAATTAACCCTTAGCCTTATATAAAAACCCAATTTACCTTTTGACTTGTTTCTCCTTAGCTCTAGTGGTGGAGATGTGTATCCTTGCCAAGCTTATGAATGAAACTAATCACGACCTAGCAAATGAGCGTACCACTTAAATGTTACACCCTAGATTAGTTGAGCCGTGGCCTATTAGTGAGCAAAAAGGAGTATATGTTTTGATTTCACTTTGCAAATGAAGAGTGTGTGTGCATATTGTTTAGTTTAGGCATTATATACATACTTGACTAGTCCAAGGAACACTTAGAGTATTTTAAGAAAGTATTTGGTCAAGGTATGAAGAAAATGGGTAGATGTTCCCTAATTGTTGAGAACATCCTATGCTAATAAGGAAGTGTGTTTTCTATGATATTTCTTTGCATGTTTGTGTCTAAATCCGGCCATATATGCCTATGTATGATACATTTGTGTAAATTTTAGGTATTGGGTACAATTGTGGGTATTTGTTGAAGCGTAGAAATTTTTTGGTGGTTTCGGGTATGCCTAAACGTATTTTATCGCGAAACGTAACCAATTTACGTAACCAATAAAAATAAAAATGAACAAAGTTAATAATTATCATCAAAATAATTACCTAACACTTGCTTGATGTAAACATTTAATTGTTTGATGTCCGTTTACATTGAATGATCATTTTTAGCTTACGCGATTTAACTTAACGATTACGATTAAAAGCAAATGCATACAATACTAAAAATACATAGTGGATTTATTGACGACATCAATGACCCTAAAACACGGGGGTTATAGAAATTATAAATAGAAGACTCAAAAACGAGTTTTTAGTGTGCAAAATCATATTCTCTATACCATACACATAAAAGACGATGTTCTAAAGAAAAGAAGAGAAGCCAAAGGTGAAGCATCAATCACGGTTCCATAGAAGACACCGTGTAATTCTTATACTCTTGTAATCATTTAATTTTTGGTATCGTTCGGTAAAACGTTTAGTTTATCTTGGTTATTTGATCACGCTTGTATAATTACAATGGTTATGGGCTAATACCCTTGGGTATTAGTCATCTTAATGAAGATTTAATGTTTGGTTTGTTTAAACTCGATTTCTTAATTTATCGTTGAAAGTTTAATTATGTTTATCACATGATACTTGTCTACGTGTTTGAATATGTGACCAATCATTCAACCGGGTCTAGTTATTTCTAACAAGTGAACTAGATACTAGGATAGCTCTCCATATCGTGTTTTAATTACTGGATTAATAGGATCAGAAATAATGTTCTATCTTTGTCTTTAAATTACGAGATTAGCTAGACGGGCAGATGACCCGTAATGTTTCAACAAGTATGTTCTTATAACTAATAAAGACTTGAACTGTAAACTACCACTATATAAAATACCATCAAACAGTAAGTGGGTAAAGTCCCAATGGGCTAGGATTTAACAAGATCACCATTGCTTTAATCCCTAGATAGATTATAATTAAACTAAAAGGATGCTTTATGCGGATACTTTAATTGTGACGGGTTTCAACGTGTCTAGGTCTTAGGATGATGTCTCGCCTAAGTCTTAAGAATGATATGCCGCTTCGAGATAAGAAATCATTGCACTAACCAAACAAACCAACGTTTAATCGGATTTAATATGGCTAATACAGTTTTCTATCATTTTCTTGCATGTTTATTGTGTTTAGAATTGATTATTGTTACCATAAAACCTGTGCTAGTCTCTCAGGTTGAAAACCCCCCATTATCATTAGAACTAGGTTTAGCATAGGTTTAACAAGTAATTAGAATTAACTTAATTAGATTAATTAAAATACTGATAGAAAATAAGGTTAACGACCCCGCTCTTAGTGTTCGACACCCTACTTACCATGAAACTCCACCCGATCAGGTACACTGCCCGTTAAAGTGTTGTTTTAGGATATGTCGGCTAAATATAAATTTAAAACTTGGTAATCAATAAATTGACCCTACACGACAGCACATCAAGTTTTTGGCGCCGCTGCCGGGGAGTGAAAAAGTTTAACCTTTAATTTTATTAGTATTTCTAACCATTAGCTTAGAATAATTTAATTAGTATAATTTAATTCTGTTTGTATTAATTGTGTGATTATTTGTGTGTTTAAATTCCCGCATTATTTAATTGTTTTCTAAATATCATATTCTGATAGATCAACTCATACACCGTATCCACCAGTTGGATACGACGTATCAACCCTTCTATTCGGAACAGCGTATTGATCTGTGCAGTCTAAACAACGTATCTGTTCTCCAAAACAATATGGCTTATTCTATAACATCAATACGGCGTACTGACATTCAACAGATCTATACGGCGTATTTAAATCCTTTGAATACGGCGTATTACTCACCTGATACAGTAATAGTATTAATTTTTCGTATTCAATTTTCTGTCTTATTTTAAGTGTTCTCTCTCCTGAGGGCACATCCTACTGATCATTTTCACTTATTTATAGGAATTCGATTGACGAAGGAACTACGATGACAGAACCAAACGACTATATCTCCATTACCCAAAAGAACTTCATCTCTAATAATAATGAGGGAAGAATGATCAAGAAATTTTTTGTCAAGATACAAGGAGCATTTTTGGTCAAGATACGTGATAATACTTTTAATGGGACAATTAGAGAAAACGCGTTTGAACACATTAATAATTTTCTCAAAGTAGTTAGGCCAATCAAAATTTATGGGGTAAGTCAGCACTGATTTAGGCTTAGCATCTTCCCTATCTCACTAGCAGGTGCCACAAGTGAATGGTTTAAAAAGGATTTTATCGGCTCATTTACTACTTGGGAAGATTTGGTAGAAAAGTTCGTTAAGAAATTATACCAACTTTCTAATGACAATGAAGAAGCCGAGGAAGGTGATGACCCCGACGATATGAGTGAAATCTTCAAGATCAAAGGCAATTTATTTGACTACGAGACACCCTTGTGTAAATCATTCAACAACTTCAACTACCTCCTTAAACAGATCTGTTAACTTTTGATATTCAAGGAATCAGGACTTACGAGGAGTATGAGTTGAATAATACTGTCACAAGGGATCTTAAGGAACCATGGTTGGATAGCGGGGTGCCATATCAACTATGTGATCATATATGTAAACCATATCATTTTAAGAATGAAATGACCAAATGACCCACGTGTAGTTCAGATATTGATGGGTTTTGTAATGGTGGAGAGCTACCTAGGATAGTTCAGGTCGGAAGCATAACTTATTTCTAGAATCACAAGTGGTATGATGAATTAGCTGATGGAAAACTGAAAGAAGAAACCTTAATGCACAAAGAAAAAGTTGAAGAATCATGGGGAATTCAACTCCCGGTGTAATGAAATTATGTGCATGGTTGAAAAATAGTTTTGAGAACTTCTATGAACTTGAATATAATGTGCTAGTAAAGCTACAAGAATGTTGGTGGAAGATAAATGCTCATGAAGTCGCCCCATTCACTCGTTCGGAAAGTTATGGTCAGAGACCATATGCAAACTTCAAAACTAAAAAGGCTCCAGCAAGGCCAGGAATTCTTACCAACGCAACACACGGAAATTGTTCATACCATATTGAAAACAAACTTTGTGGAATTACTAACATATTCATGACTGAGTCAACAAAGAGACACAAAGAGAACTCAAACATAATCAAGGAGATTCGAGCTTCTACCTATGCAGCTATAAGAAATCAAGGAGCGTCGATTAAGACCTTGGAAATTAAATTGGTCAAGATGAGCAATGTATTACAAGAAAGAGGAATCGGAAGTTGCCCGGGCTTATCTTGACGAAACCCAAGGGACATTGTTAAAATTGATCTCAAACTGCTAAGTGAAAATTATTTGTCTGTGATAAATGTGTATCGTATACACAGTATAGTAGCTTATCTTCTGAAACAGTTCTGTTTCCTAATCGGCTGTATGGTTATTGCTGTGATGACTGGAAGGAGGCACATGAAGTTAAGATTCTGGAAACCTATGATCACACATTGTCTCAAAAAGAAAAAGACACAGGGAGCTTTACTTACTTGTTTTATTTATTTTATTTGTTTTGATAAGCCCTTGTTGACCTAGTAGCAAGCGTTAGTGTTATGCCATTCTTACCTACTCAAACCCTTGGTCTAGGTGATTTTAGTCACACTAGGTTAATTTTGAACTTGGGAGACAGAACAATTAACATCCAAGGGGTATTGCAAAAAAGTGCTAGTTAGGAATTGGTATATTTATTTTTCCCTTAGACTTTGTTGTCTTGACTATTACCCGAGGATGACGATGTCCCTTTGATCCTCGGACGACCATTCTTATCTACCGCTCATGCCAAGATAGATGTTTTCAAAAGAAAAATTACTTTAAGGGTTAGGGAAGAGAAACTTGTTTTCAAAAGTATTAAACCAGCTACTAGCATAATTAGAAGGGTCTATATGGTAAAAGAAAGAACGGATCTTAGTTCCAAAACTGAGTTTGTAGAAGAGGCTATTAATGAATCATTCGACCCACTCTATGGCAATTATATTGAATTAAATGATTTGAATATGCCTCTAGAACCTAGAATGAATCAAGATGATTTTGAGCCAACCCTTGAGCCTACTTATAAAAGTTGTTACAAAATGAAATTTTCTTGTATGATTGGATTATAGAATATTTAATGTTGATTTTCCTCCTTCCATTTTTGGTAGGAACTATGGAGCAGACAACACCGGTTATACTCATGACTATTGGAACATAAGAAGGAACATCATGATCCATCAACCTGCCGTGTTAGAAGATTCGAGATGATAAAATACTTAATAGATGCTGATGATGAGTATGTTGCCATTAAAGAAAACAAGTGCTCCGAACATTCAGAAACCAACTTTGATACATGTCAAACTTATCAAGAACTTTTTCGCATTATGGATAAAGGATTTCTCGTGACAAAGGCATGCGACGAATGAAGCAAAGAGAAGGAAAAAGTCTAACTTAAAGACTAGGTAAAAGAAAAGTGCTTACCGGGAGACAACCCGACTGTTTTTAATTGTTTAAATTGTAATTTTAAATGTTTTATTGAGTCTGTCTTCCCAGACACTTAATACGGCATATCGAACCTCTATGGATACGCCGTATCGAACCTGTCTAGACGTTATCAGTATTTAAATTCTGCATTTAATTTATGCAAACTTTAAAATATTTGTATTATAGGATGCAATACGGCGTATCCTTAGGTTTGGGATACGACATATTGACATCATGTACAATGTGTTTAATTGTTTTTTTGCATTATAACCATTGTATAACCGAGATAGGAATTGCACTTTTGTCTTATATACTTTTATGCAGGACCTTGCTTTAAGGAAACAACGATATGGTATACTCTAAAAAGGACGTGTGTTGAACTCGTACGAGCATTCTGACGCCTCGTCAACACACTTTTGCTCAAGAACTCAAATTGGAGGATCATTTCGAGCAACATTTCAGGGGATTTCCTCGTTCTAATTCTATTTCCCATTTTATTTAATTGTTTTATCTATACAATGAGGATGTTGTATAATTTAAGTAGGGCGATGGAGAATTAGAATGCCTACTTGTCCTTTCTCTTACAAATAATATGCTATATGCTTTAATTATGCCAAATTTAAAATATTTTCTAGCATAACTTTTGTAAAAATTACTAGTTACATGACCTCGTGTAACACCCCCAAATTGGGTGGCAGCGGAATAAGGGTCCGGGGCGTGTTACTTCATAGATCAATAATACAAGATATATTTAGAACGACCAAAAAGTCATTTAAAACCGATACATTGGATTTAACAAAGTATTTGTTACATAAGCCCGAAGCTTCACTTGTTCACTTGTTCAAAATACAAAGATTTCTAGCCCATGACAGATATACAAAATGTAATGCGACAAAATCTTTAATGCATGATATCCAAATCAAAACCACCAATGTATCCCTTGCACCTCGTGCTTATTGACCTCTTGAAAAATATTGCTTGAAAACGTCAACAATAATGTTGGTGAATTCATAGGTTTGATAAAGCGTATAAAGTAGGACCACAAGATTTCCCAAGTGTATGATAATGCAACAGATGCAGACATCATATAAATGTAATTACGTTGCCCTAAGCTCATGACACTAAAGCTCAACATAAATGAATACCATATAAATGGCCTACATTGCCCGTGATGATGTTCTAACCCGCAACATCCTATGTTCGACATGGTATACGTTCGTTTTCCCAGTGATAGCTAATCACCCGAACGGGGATGTCAATCCCAACGGGGATGTCAATCCCAATAGATCTATTCATAACATTCGCGCTCACAATCCAGTAACTGACAGTTCATGATAATAGGCTCAACTAGGGTTATCGCTACTTAGGCAACACATAATCATAATGTAAAACTTATCCACTTGTGTCCAATTATAAAACAGTGCATGTTTCTCACCCCAAAAACGTATAAAATAAATCATGTAAAACGAAGGGCTATGAATTCACATTGAGTAAGCGTATATCAAGTATATCACAGAATATGTGTCACGGTAATGATCGAGTGCAACCTAATCCAATATAGGTCGTATAAGTACTAATCACATTGGGTAACTACTACCATATATATTTCTATATAGCTAATCACCATCTAATTGTTTTAGTGAAATCATATATATAAAGTGAAATTGTTTATAAATATACCTTTAGTATAAATGACATAACTTTATTGTTTTAGGTCCGTTTCTTACGTTTCTTATGTCCACTCTTTCGTATTAAGATGATGTATCAAAATATGACATTTTTGTATTTCATGTTCCTTGTTGAACAGTACTTTTACTGCACACC
>BQNB010109965.1:0-22647 GCA_026074375.1 Tanacetum coccineum
ATGTTGATGGGCCAAGTCATTCTCTTGGTCTTGGGATGGGTTATGTTTAAAGAGTTGATTATTCTTGGACCTTTTAATAAATATGGGTCGGTCCGACCCATATAAACAAAAAGCATAAGATTATGAGTTCGACAGTGCCTTCGTCTTTATAAACAAAAAGTGGTTTTGAAAACTAGGCCATGTTGTCTATAACTTTCATCTTTTAGGTTTTGCCTAACGAGGTCGTTTAATGGGTTAAAAACATGGCTAAAGATGTGTGTGTCACGACTGGGTTCCAAAACAGAAAATAGTAATTTTGGCTAAGTGTTTTACACCCGATACTCGACTAACTTTGATCACAGATTGCGACTTCGTTACTCAGTGTTAGGACAAGATAAAGGTATCTTAGTAAACTAGGCCAGGTCGACTTTAGTTCATCTTTTATAAGTTTAGTGGGTCGGGGTCGTTATTGGGGTCAAAAGTGAGGCCAAAAGTAAGGGTCTCACGACTCACCATGCCCTTCCAATAGTTTCAGTTGCACATAAGGTGCTCATGGAAATGTCCAGGCACACGGCAACTTGACCAGCTTTGGTTCCAGTTTGTGAGTTTAATACGAAACCAACACCCGTGACACTTGGCCCATAATAAACCTTATACATCAGGCTTTAACTAGGTTTCGACCTAATCCTAACTACACGCGTGAAATAGCTTGTCAAAAATGATCAATTTTGGCTGAGTTACAAAAGAGGTTTACAAGTCAGTTTTTCCTAGGATTTTAAAAGGACCATAACTTGCTTGTTTCTTAACCATTTTCAATGATTCAAATTGCTAAATAAAGCTTACTAGGTCAACTACAATTCGCAACTAAGTTCTGGATTTATGGAACACGATTACTAGCCGTATCTTATTCCCCAAACCACCTAATTGCCACAAGTTAAAAAGAAAGGGTGAGTTGTGATCATGTGATTACCAATTCGACTATTATACATAAGACACAACCTTGGCATGGGGAGGGCTTATCCTAGGGTACTTTAATAGCATGTTTCAATTACTTAACCGAGATGATCACACCCAAAACTAATGTATTGCTCATATTCTACTCGAATATCGAAAGGTATACATAATTTTCCAGGAATTGATTTCATGATAACTTTTCTACATAAGTTTTCTCAAGCACAACACTAAGCTGCATTTATTGCATACTTAAGATAATAGGATTAAAAGTGTAGGACTCACAAAGACCTTGAAGAGAGCTCGGTTATGACTTGACCCAAACGAAACCCTAATTGGCCACCAAAACTAATTTGTAACCCAAATCAACTAAGCCAATCCTTCCACTTGATTTATACCCCTCTGATGCAACTGGAACACCACGAAAACAACCTTTCCTTGCTTGTACCTCGACTAGCAACGAAAATCCAAGAGTGACGAAACTAGGATTAGGGTTTTTAGGGTTTATGATTTCATGTGCGTTGAATAATAAAAGAAGTGGGTTTGCTGTGTTTGTTGGAAACAACAAGGTTGTGTGAGGAATAATCTAGCAGAGTTTGGACGTGGGTTTGCTTGTGAAAACAAGAATGGAAGTGCCTCTTATTTATACATAGACGTATGGCAGTTTTACCAGTCAAGGAATGAGTCACGTTTTGGTGTTGATACATTTATGTTAAGGTATCTTGCACAGGATATAAAAGGTGAAAACTATTTATGAATTAAAGGAATTTGGACGTTGGGAATGGTTTTTATGCGTTGAAGGGTGCAGTAGTAGGGGAAAGAGTTTTATCCAATAGATTTAGGAGATAAAAAGGGGATTTATGAAATCTTATGTATATATAACCAATTTAAAACGTGTGTGTTGGGAGAAAACAATCGGGTGAGTAGGCTTTTGTATTCTTGGGAATGACATTGTATGAATTATTATCCCTAAGATACTTTTAGCAACCTTGGATAATATCTTAAGTAGTCACAAGCTTGTGTAGGGATAAAGAGGGAAGGGATTTTCTTTGTGTTTTGTGTGAGCTGATATAGAAGGAAGTAAGGCAAGGGAACAATGAATTCTTGGTTTCATATCTTAACATGTATGCTTATTGATTAACTAAGGTGGAACAAGTTCCTTTATATGCATACATGAACTCGTAAAGACATATTCAAGATACATTGGTAAAACGTAACAACTATCACTCATCTTTGATATACGCATTTACACTTATTCGACGCAAACTTCTAGTTCCTTGGTGCCCGTTCACTTCCAATAATAATTTGTAGCTCACGCGGTTTAACTAGGCGATTTAAGTGAAAAGCTACGCGTATAAGCCTAAAATGAATAATGACTATAGATGAAGTGATTTGAATGACCTAAAAATGTGGAAATGTTACAATGTTGTATTAAGGTTTGATGAACGTGTATGTAGGTATGCTGTGGGAAGCGCGAACAACTTTTTCGCTGAGGGTGAATGCAGCTACAAAGGAGGTGTCTGAGCAGACGAGGTAAATCCACTTACCTCACACTTGCATCCAAAAGTTGGCTGTCTAAAACCATGAATTAAACAAAATATGAGTGGGCGAAAAGGAGTAGAAAATATACCTTTAGATTTAATTAAACTTAGTATTTAAAGATTAACTCAAATTTTGGGCTTAATTATCACATTTTGGGCATGATAGAGTTTATTGTTTTTGGGCAGAATAGAATTTAAACTTTCACAAAGCATTCTATTATGACTCGACCAGCTTAGTTTTTCATAAATTCATATGTTCATTTGATAATACTTATTTTTTGGCATGCCATTATCTGACGTGCAACATCCACATAAGTATGTTTGACTCTATATATTTTCTTAGAAGACATTCATTATCGACTGCAAAAAGCAATAACTGTTAAAATTGCTGAACTGGTCACAAGTGGGGATTAGAAGCCTCGCCGAGTTGAAAAGTAGAAAAATATCTCAGAATGAAAAAGAGTATTTACCTCTATTGAATTCAAGACGTCATTCGTTTCCTCATGTACCCAAACCAGATTGCATTTGTGTTAAGTTCACGTAATTTGTATAATTTTGTAATTTAGTTAAAAAGACTGAAGGTTCTTTATATATATAATATACATATATCATATATAGATGATTTCAAGTCGAAGGCCGCCGAGGCATTGGAGAGAAGACAAACTACAAGCCGTAAGTCATTTAACCGTTTCTTTTATCAATAGTTAACGCGTTAGTTATGATTTGAAACAGTATCATTACATTCGGCAATTTTCAACCCTTTGGATTAAAAATGTTTAATGAGGCTTTATGTGTTAAAAATAAACTTTTGGCAACTTTCAACCCATTTGACATGTTCCTCTTTTAGCTTGATTTTCTGTTGGTTTTGTCAGGCGTTGTGCGGAGATCCTAGAAGAAGGGTCCAACTTGATCTACTGGAATGCCACAGCTTCTTGAAGTGTAGTTGCTGTAGCAAAAGTAGCAACGCTCCAAGTTCATCAATGCATGATACGACACTAATGTAAGACTCTTTTTTCAATTGTTTTATGATTAAAATAATATCTTAACCACATTCATGTTTTCCACAACTTCCTTTGAGCTTGGGATGTGAAAGGTAAATGTGGTAATTTCGATTTGTGCTCTCAATAATGACCCATTTTGACCATTTACACTTAGCAATCATTTTTTATATTCTGACTTGCAATCCACGCTCCTTGTATACACAGGTATACCTTAGCTCAAGAGCATGGTGATCTTATCAATCTCCATGATTGGTATCAATCTTTCAGAGCAATCATTCTTCAGAAAACTGTTAAAGAAAGGCAGAGGATGAAGGTTTCACCGTCGCCTAAGAAAAGAAAGATTGACGAATAAGACCGGGGCTCCCCAAGGTGAAGAGCTGGGTCTTATAAAGCCTTTGTCGGATAGTTCTTGAAGTTGTTTCGCCAGTTCTTTCATTTCGGATGGTGCCTGATATGTGAGATATCACATATCCGTGTTATATAAAAAATGACCCTAAAAAGATGAAAAAATGCAAATTATGCTTGTATATTGTGTATTTTGTCTTTTGTGATGTGTAGGTGCGGATATTTCAAATATCACATGAAGAAGGCCAAAATAGGACAAAAACGAACACGAGAATGGAAAGAGGACGAAAAATAACATGGCTGAAGGCGTTATTTATCTAGGACCATCTCGGGCCCACTACTTGGGCCGGGTCAGCCCAAGTCCTAATCTATGCAAAACAATAAGCCCAAAGCCCTTATATAAAAATCCGTTAGCCCAATCCCTTTTATTATAATCCCACGGCCCAAGTATTCTAGCCCAAGTCAACGACTTGGTCAAACAAACAAATAGAAAATAAAAGGGGCGGGAAAAGAACAATTTTATTGTTCACCCTCTGTCCCTAATATTACCCTGCACCTAAATTCACCCCAGAACCGTTGGCAATTCCGTTGGAGGAAATACACTTTGACGATAAAACTCAACTTCATTGTAACTCTCGGCAAGGAGCTGAGTATACCTGGGAACATGAAGACCAATTCTGGAAGAAATATCCGCATCTTTTCTCCGAACCCGTACTTTCATCTAGTGTCGCAACTTGAGCCTTGAGGACAAGGCTCATTTAACGGGGAAGGACTGTAACAATTCGTATTTTTGATCAATGAACGACGTCATTTAATTCACTATTTATTTTTTTTCTTGTACGCGTTTGCTTTAAAATCGTAAACGTTAAGTTAAATCGCGTACGCTAAAAATTTAGCTTTCAATGTAAACGGGCATCAAACCATTAAACGTTGGCATCAATCAAGTATTAAATAATTATTTTGAGAATAATTATGGTCGTTGTTTATTTTATTTTTATCGGTTACGTGAATTATGTACGTTTCGCGATAAAGTACGTTTAAGCATACCCGGAACCACAAAAATATATCTACGCTTCAACAAATACCCACAATTGTACCCAATACTCAAAGTTTATGTAAAACTTCAAGTATTTATTAATTTATTCAAATTCTTCATGAAAGAATTCAAATCAAACCCTACAATGTACAAATTGTACATTATATTTAATCTACATTTCATGTAGCCTCAAAATAATGCAAGTATACACTAAATAAAAGACCAAAATATTTTTCCACCCCTCCCCTCATTATTTTCGTGTATATGTATGTAATGGGGGACATTTAGCCACCAAAATTTCTAGTAAATCTTGTACAACACCTCTCTAATTATGGCAAACCAAGACTAGGCTACATTTGACCAAGACTTTCCCCAAACCCCTCCCCTTTATCCCTTGACCAATTACCACCCTTGAAGCATAAGTTTTGACCTTTCAATAGTAACTTGGACTAGTCTAAGATATATAATGCCTAACTAGTAAAAGATAACACATACATAACAATTCCTAGTGTAAAAATCAAAGCAAAAACCCTCCCTTTTGGTCCTCCTAGCCCACGGCTCAACCACAAGTACCACACACAATCCATACAAATTTTTTTACAACATTTACAAGCATACACACAATATATCTAAGACCTACTAAGATGGTTTAAAGGTTAGGTTAAGTATTTTCAAGTGTTGAAACAAGAAAAGCAAGATTAGGGTTTTTATTAGAAAACTAGAGTTTCAAGAGTGCAAGCTTTGGTTTTATATCTAAACAAGGGTTTAGATACTTTGGTTCATCACACTACATCTCATTAAGGTTATCTATAAACCTTTATGTCTTTACTTTTATCATTTTTATGTGTTTACATGTTCTATATAACTAAATCACCACTTAGGATATGTTTAACTTGTAAAAGTGGAATTTTCTTGTAAACATAATTTTATGAACTTGTACACATGTTATATGAATGTAAATATGGATCTTGGACTCTAATATTAATATATGTAAGTCATATATGATATATATAATTATAAAAGGCTTGTGGAAATCTACTAAATAGAAAAGTACAAAATGAAGTTTAAATTTTTAAGATGTTACGTATAGATAGATTAATCTTGTCTCCTTGGACAAATTTTGGACTTATGGATATATAAATATATGATATAGTTTATTAGAGTGTGGAAAAAACTTGTGGAAATGCTCCTTAGTTAAAAAGTATAATAAGACAAGTTTAATAAATAAGTAAAACGTATAGATATTACGGGGCTATTTGGAAACGATATTCCAAGAACAGTGGATATTATGTTTTATAAATATTCTACATTTCATGGACGAGTTACCTGAAAAGGTAAGAGACATTTAGTCAAACGGATCAATACGAAAATAGTTACGGCTAATGACGGAGTTATACGCGCTCGATTAAAGGATTATAAAAATTAAACTTTATTAAAAAAGAATCTTATGAAACAGTAAGTTGGATATTTGTTAACAAAAATATAACACATTTTTAGGATTTTAAAATGATAAGACATCATGCTCATGACGATTCCAAAAAGGTAAGAAACTCGAAAACCCGATTTATAACGAAAAAGATACGACGATTTCAAGTTTACGTTAAATATATACTTTTATAAAACTATTTTTATAAAAGTTACTATTCACCACAGAAACTTATACTTTTAAAACATCAATAAATCGATAAAACTTTTAAATACGAAGACGTGCTCGAAAGAATCGCTAAAAACGGAGTTAAAACGAATAAGTTACGACATTTACGAGATTTACGATAACTAAATCTATAAAAATAAATATATAACTGTTATGAACAGTAAAATCACTATTCATCAGAAAAACTCAAATTTTGAAAATGTTATATTTTGATAACTCGTCTTAATACGAAGGCGTGGACGTAAGAAACGAAAGAAACGGACTTAAAACGAGAAAGTTACGCCAGTTTTACTAAAGTATACTTATAAACGTTTTTACTTTATAAATATGATTTCACTAAAACGATTAGATGGTGATGTAGCTATATAGAATTATATGTGGTATTAGTTAATCAAAGTACTATATTACTAGGGAGTTTCATAATGAGGCCTCTTCGGGGTGGCGTATCGACGAGTTGTTGGATTTACGATTTAAAGTGTCCTAGCTCCTCATACGTCACTACATGACCTCTTAATTATGATAGCCCGAACGATAGTATGATGAGCTATACGACCTATAAATAATCAAAGTGTTTAGTACTTATACGACCTATATTGGATTAGGTTGCATTCGATCGTAAGCGTGACGCATTTTCTATTGTGAATACTTGTTGATTACCATTCACTCGAGGTGAGTTCGTAGCCCCTTTTTCTACTACTTGCTTTATTAAATACGGGGGAGATTACATGCTTGATTTCTTTGGACACAAGTGTTTTCAAAACTGTATGCTATTTCCTGATTACATTATTGCCTAAGTTACCGTATTGCCATTTAAGTCCCCTTTTATCATGAACCGTTAAATACCTGCTGGGTATACGCTAGTGTTATGGATAGATCTATCGGGACTGACCATCCCCGTCTGGGCTGTGGTTTCTAGTTGACCATTGACGCATTTAACATTTGAAGAAAATTCGTAGGATGTTTGGCAACATCTGTATTGAGAAAATTCGTAGGATGTTTTTGTAACATATGTATCCGTGGTGGGGCACAAACATCGAGTACTGGTTTGATTACAGTTTATTACGTTAAGGTTCGGTGTCATGAGCTTAGGGCAAAAAATATATGTTTTAGACTATTGAATGTGTTTCATAGTCTACTATTACTTCGATCTTGTGGTCCACGCTATTTCCTGATAAACCTATGAATTCACTCAACAATTTTGTTGACATTTTAGCATGTTTTAATCTCAGGTGCTGAGGCATAAGCTTGGATGGGAGCCATGACGGATATCTATTAGAGGGATTTTGATTTCTTAAATTCAATGAAACTTTTGTCTTATAAAATCTTAATGTCTTTTTATCAAAACTATGGGACCTAACGTGAAAACTCTGATCTTTTGTAATGACATTGAATGAATCTTATTTTTAACGTCCATTTAAGGTCGTTTTATATATCTTGATTTTTGTACTTTGACGTAGCACCTCATTGTTACCTTTCCGCTGCGACCTGATTTTGGGGTTGTTACAATATTGTTCTCACTACTTCTTCTGAGGGTTTATTGCAGTGGATTATTGGCTCCCTGCATCAGGAATTTGCTATGACAGATTTGGGTCCTCTTAATTATTTTATGGGTATATTTGTACGCGTGATTATTCAGGTTTATTTTTATCTCAGAAGAAGTATGCTATTGAGATTTTGGAGAAAGCACATATGGTTTCTTATAATCCTAGTCGGACTCCTGTTGATACTGAGTCTAAACTGGGTGTTTATGGTGATCCGGTATCTGATCCGACTTTGTATCGGAGTCTTGCAGGTTCTCTCAAGTATCTCACTTTTACTAGACCGGATATTTCTTATGCAGTTCAGCAGGTTTGTCTTTATATGCATGATTCTCGGGAGCCTCATCTCTATGCTCTTAAGAGGATTTTGCGGTATGTTCAGGGTACTCTGAATTATGGTTTGCAGTTATTTTCTTCATCTACCACAGATTTGGTTGCTTATTCTGATGCGGATTGGGCTAGTTATCCCACCACTCGGAGATCGACGTCAGGGTATTGTGTATTTCTTGGCAACAATTTACTCTTTTGGTCCGCTAAGCGTCAGTCATAGTTTTAAAAAGTGCGCCTTAAGGCGCACCTAGGCTCTAAGGCTCTAATGCTCAAGCTCTAGGGATTTTTTCAGATCGAGGCTCCGCACATGCACAAGGCTCACAAAAAGCGCAGAGCCTTGGGATTTAGAGCCTTGAGCCTAGGCGCGCCTAGGAAAGATGATGGATTTTAAAACTTTCTTTTTGAATTTAACATTCATCGCCATCATATGTTAATAATAGATTACCTAGAAACTACCTAAAAACTAAATAAATCAATCATTTTGAGTGTTTGGTCGTTCAATTCAAGTGTGTGCACATACAGACTCCTCTCTCTATTTTACGCATGAGATAATGTAATCTCGTCATGCCATGAATCTGATATATTGCTTGATATTTTTGGTTTAACTATTCAATTTTTTTAGATACATTAATTAATTTAGTGTTATTTAAGTCATCATTAATCTATAAATTTTCGCTTAAACTATTATAATTTACTTCAATTAAATGCGACTCATATTTAGGAAGCTCGCGCCTGATCTGCGCCTCGCCTCAAGGCTCCATAAGCCCTTTGCGCCTTAGTGCGCCTTGAGCCTTTCAAAACACTAGCGTCAGCCAACGCTTTCTCGGTCCAGTAACGAAACAGAGTATCGTAGTGTTGCTAATGTTGTTGTTGAAACTTGTTT
Organism: Tanacetum coccineum; assembly: GCA_026074375.1. Lineage (NCBI taxonomy): Eukaryota > Viridiplantae > Streptophyta > Magnoliopsida > Asterales > Asteraceae > Tanacetum > Tanacetum coccineum. The sequence goes on from BQNB010109965.1 coordinate 9,259, forward strand.
GTTGAGGAATCTTTTACGTGAGTTACATACTCCACTGTCTTCTGCTACCCTGGTCTACTGTGACAATGTTAGTGCTGTGTATTTGCCGTCTAATCCAGTTCAGCATCAGCGTACAAAACATATTGAGATTGATATTCATTTTGTTCGTGATTTGGTTGCTGCTGGTCAGGTTCGAGTTCTCCATGTTCCTTCACGTTATCAGTTTGCGGATATCTTCACCAAAGGCTTACCTTCCGCTTTGTTTGAACAGTTTAGATCCAGTTTGAGCGTCTGGAGTCCTCCCGCTCTAACTGCGTGGGAGTGTTAGCCCGTATTTTTAGTGATTTGTTTTGATTTATCAATCATTATCTAATTATCTAATTGTGATTTGATTTATCAATCACTTTAAATGTGTCTAGTTGTACACCTATGGGATGGGTTTTATCCTATTGTATGGACATCTATATATTGTAATATCTTGATGAAATAAAAGAACACACAGATTCATACCAAATTACAAAATTTTCTCAAAAGAATTATGTCGTTTTTGAATAAAAGATGTTTATTGGTGATGAGGATGTTGAGTTTGCTCTAAATAATTATGTCGTTTTTAATGTATGAGTTTTATTTTAATGTGTTATGTTCTCAATTTAAATCTATAAAATATTTGTCCATTCTAAATAGTTAATTTAATATATTTTTTGTATATTGTAGTTTTCTGATGCTAAACGTGATGAAAGCGGCGATGCTGATATAAATAGTTTATCTGACACAACGAAGTTTGCTTCTGATGCTGATGCGAATAGTGTTTCTGATAGAAAGAAGTTTGAGAGATGGAATTCTAAAGTCAAATCGTCTGTCATTATGCATGATTTAAGGAGTCACGCGGTTCCATGGGCAAACATCCTTCTTTCTTTTATAATAAAAATTAAAAATAGAAATTCAAACTATATTAAAATGGGTTTAATGTAAATAATGGGTCGTATCTAACTTGGTGCCTGAGCCCATATCTTGCATCTAGCTAGTCATCAGCATGATGAATATGTGCTTTTATATGTTTCTGATATAAACTGATTTTTTGAATTTTTTTATACAATGTTGTTCTTAATTGTTGCCGATAATTTGAGGTTATGTAAATTTTTATCCCTATTGTTTATATATGTTCTTATACATGATTTTAGTTGATCTAATTTTTAACGAATTTTATTTTTATTATCTTCTAATTGTTAAATGTTTGTAGTTTGGTTTCTGATGCATAAATTGTTAAATTACTTTTTCTACTTATGATTTTTGTTTTGATGTACTTATTTTAGTTGTTAGATGTAATTTCGGCTCAAACACATAATAGGTCAAAATAATAGGCTTTAGTGAGTGTAAGTTTTAGTTTATATATACAATATATACATATGGTATATAACTCTAAATGACTTATATATGTTGTTTTTTATTTTTGAAGAGTTTTAATAAAGATTTACTATAGTGCAACTATATTTGAATAGTAAGTTTTTTGTGTATTCGTGTGATCGATAAATTATTTAATTAGTTTTTTTAACACACATCTGATGCATTCACACCGGGTATAATGCTGTTGATAGTTAAGGCAAGATAATATTTTTGGTTGGTACACATTTTCAGTGAAAGTAATCTATACACTTATCTTTTTTATTAGTACTACATCACCAGAACATATGTAACAATCTATTACATTTTTTTTTTTCTGCGGATTTATTTTTTCGGTCTCATGTTTAATAATTTTTTTTCTTTTTTTATATGGGCTTATGTGTTGGGGCTCGTGTGTTGGGACACATGTTTAAAGGTTTCTTTTTTAAGCTATATGTGCGGGGCATTTTTTTTCTTATTGTATTTTGTGCGGGTTTATTTTTTGGTACCATGTTTAATAGTGCGGGTTTATTTTTTCAATATCATGTTTAATAGTTTGTTTTTTTTCCTTATATGAGTTTATGGCCCGCGCGTTATTGCAGAGCGTTAAAATTTTATTTTTATTTTTATTTTATTTTCATTATTTTTTTTTCGAATTTATTTTTTGGGTCTCATGTTTAATAATTAGTTGTTTTTTTATATGAGCTTATGTGTTGGGTCTCATTTTTAAAATTAGTAGGTATCGAAAATGCTTATGCGAGTATTTTTTTTTATATGAGTAAATCGGTACGTTTGTGACAATTTTTTTCCATACTATTGTGTGGACAAATTTTATTTTTTTATTAAAAAAAAAAGGGGGGGGGGGCGGTTCAAAGTTGCGGCCCAAAAAACTGAGCCAAAATTGGAGCCCAAAAGACCAAGCACTGTAGCTACAACTGTAGCTACAATAGTGGCGTTTCACTCTTATGTGGCACTATTCATTTGAGATCTCAAATGAGTATATTAGTAATGAAGGTAAGACTAAAAAATAATTGAGATTAAACTACAAGTACAAGTACGAACGGGTCTCTGCTTATTAGTACTTCGCATTTCAGGTTACCGTTTTTATTTTCTCCATTAATAAATCTTTTGTTGATTAACTGTTTGTTAAAAAATTGGACAATCTATGAATGGTAATAGGATTTTTTATATAGAATTAATTTCAAATAACACCAAAATCTTTTCATGCTAAAGATATCAAGTAATAAAAGAACAAACAAGAAAAGTTGGACACGTAGAGGTGAAAATTTGAAACATTATTTTATGAAAAAACATTTCTAAATTTCAAACTCACTAAAGACTACGCTCTCTGTCTTAAAATTATTGTCCTCCGACAAAAAACACACAGTTTAAAAAAATAAATTTATTGTTGTTTTCTCTTTCTTACTTTTTGACAGAATAACATTTTTACTCTTAACTAGTTAATTATTGTCTTCTTTAAAGTTTGTAATAATAATTTTAAACAATGTTTTTTTTATTAACAACACTTTATTAAAAAACTAGCAAGAAGCTAAAAAAATTACAAAGTTACAAGATGAGGATTTTTTAGCCAATCAACCCAACTAAACGACACATTACATCTAAACCGACTCCAATAAAAAGAATACGACACAACATCATCAAAAATATCCGCCTTAGAAGGAGAAACCACACCAAAGACACACTTATTACGATAAGCCCAAATTAGTCACCACAACCCAAAACACACCCCTTCTAACAACCTTTTATGCTTGATAGGAATCCGAAGATTTACGATCCAAGAAACCCATTCATCGAACGTATGCACTTCCATGAAATCCACCTCCCACCAACGGCAAATCTTGCGAAAATTATCTTTCGCAACAAGGCAATCAAAAAATAAATGACTTGACGATTCCGTGACGCTACCACAAACGGGACAAAGAATAGACGGAATATCTATACCTCTCCGGGATATATTAAGACGGGTAGGCAAACAATCCATTCTCACCTTCCACGCATGAATGTTAACCTTGATTGGCACCGCTTTTATCCATCGAGTTTGAGTAGACACTTCCGGAAACCTGTTATCATCAATAACCTTTCTAGCCGAAGCTACCGAGAACTCACCCGAACCATCAAGCGTCAAATACCACATATCAGGCGTGATACCAAGAACAACACCTTCCACGTAAGTCGTCAAATTCGTCAACTGATCTTGTTCCACTCCGCTTCTAGGAGCACAACGAAAAGACCAGGTCAAGTTCTCATGTGACAGTTTAGAAGCCACATCGACATTCTTCTTCACTTCCAGCGCATAAAGCCTAGGATATATTTGTTTCAAAACCATGTTTTCATGCCACAAATCCTCTCAAAAATAAGTATCCACACCATTGCCAAGCTTTTTCTGCATAAAATTATTTAAGTGTATACCTTTTATCTTCAATGTTTCCACCTCCTGGAGAATGCTTCGCCAAATGGACTTGTAACCAACCTTGAATCCGCTACCATTTTTTCCATCTTCGCCATGAATAGCTTTAATAACCCTAGTCCATAACAAGTTCTTTTGAGTTGTAAACGTCAAACCCATTTACACATAAGAGCTCTATTAAGCGTATATAAAATTTATTAGACATGATTTTAAGTTGTGATTTATAAACCAAGTTAACACTTTAAAGCCTTTTTAAATTTCAAATTTTCAAGATTTAAAATTAAGTATACATTTTTTTATAAATAGTAGAAATAAAGAGCATGCGATGTTACAAAGTTATGGCTTAAGTCTCATAATGACATCGGATATCATCTCAGACCTTCTCGATCTTCGATGGTGTCAAGAGACAATGTTATTCTAATGATGCTGCTTTTAACATAAGTATGTTTCAAATATTTTTGTGTGTAAAATTTTCGATGTTATAAGAGCGGTGGAACGGTCGTGCCGTTCGGCTTGTGTCGTTCTCAAAAAGTGATGCCACGTCAGCAAAATGCTGCACGGCACCAGAAACTAACGGCACTACATTTGTTGGGGTATCCGTTGGCACCACATTTTCTGGTGCCGTTGGCCAATTTTTTTTTTTCATTTACATAAAATATAACAAGAAATAAACATTGAGGGACTAAATGTGAACTTATATAAACAATGGGGTTTAAAATAAAAAAATTCATTAAAAAAAATATTTTTTTGTATTACCTTGTCTTCATCTTCTTCCTTGCTGGTGCTGGTAGCCATGGACGAACAAAAAAAAGAATTGTTTTCATTAAACACTTCATAAACACAAACACACACACACACCCGTAAACACACAGATAAACACACACACAAACACACAACAAAAAAGAAAGAAAAAAAGAAATGACAACCGCGTGGGCTGTTAAGTTCGGTGCGAGACCGAACGACGCGAGAGCCGGAGTCGTGCGCCGTTTGTTCGGCTCGTGGCGTTTTTTGGCGCCAACGATCGGCGCTACCGTTCCCCCAACTCTAAGTATAGATACACGATAATATGCAATTTTGTATTAATCTTTTATGCCATGCCAACGTTTAATGATGTAACTCATTTTCTATGTCAATAAACCTATACCTCAAAATAGGGGTGTTAATCGGGTCGTATTAGTTGGGTTCGCGTTAATTCGGATCCGGTTTAAGCTACAAATAACATATTTGAACCTGACTTTATTTGAATTCGTGTTAGTTTGTTCGGGTTAATTCGTGTCGGGTCCACTCAGATCGGGTCTATTCGGGTTTGGGTCAACCCCGACTATAACTAAAATGTTAACAAAATTGCCTATTTGTACTAGATTAGATATATAATTTATATATATTTAAATGAAATAATTCGGGTCAATCGGGCCAACTCGAACCGAGTTAGCCAAATATTTTCAACAAGATACCCGACTCTATTTAGTATTCGGGTTATTCGTGTTGACCCTGATAACCTGACTCGAATAACCCGAAGCTTAATCAAATTCAGTCCAGACTTAGGGCCCGTTTGTTAGGGGGTAATTGGATTTGAAGAATGGTTTCAAAGAAAAATAATTTGTTTGGTTTGATTTGTTGGGTTAGAGAATAGTGTTTGACACCTCTACAGGAAGGTTTTCATGAAAGATACCAGGTACCACTCTTTTTCTGACATTTCTATGAATTGTGTTGACTTTCAACACAAACAATCACTCACAGCCACATATATCTCATTATGTCAATTTTTTAATTTTCTCAAAATTTAAAAATAGTATACGTAAGTTGTAATATTTATTTTGTTTTTATATATTTAATATGTAAAATTATTTTCTCTCTCTTACCTCAAATTCAAATCCATATTTAAATCTCAATCCAAATCCAAATCCTAAACCCACCAACAAACCAAACGGGCCCTTAACTTTTATTTACACCCCTACCTCTAAGTTAGGTTAATTATGAGAAAAACCTAACAAACCCATTAACATCCATACAACGAGGTTTGTAACCCGCGCTCCGCTGTAGAGCGCGGGTGTTCGTTAAGGATGGATGTGGCTCGGCAGGGTGTTTGTGCACGGAAGTATTATATGCGACGAAACCTTATATTTGTAGGTTTCTTTGACATTAGATACAAAATATGAACAAATTGTTACTCATACCCTTTAAATAGCCCCGAACTTCGCATAGTGACAGTGCAAGTATCTACGTTTCGATGCTCTTTAGAGGCCAAAATTTTAGTAGATAGGTTAGTGTGTACAGGTACAGCTAATTGTTGATCATTACAGTGGCATTAGAGTTGTACAGTTACATTAACATGATAAGTAAAGAAGCTAAGCAGTGTTCTTTTCGATGATAACAAAATATGTGTTGCAGCTGCACTTTGCTTCTCTTTTTGGATCTGCAAAGTATAAAAAAAACCAAAAAAAGAGTGGTTAGATAATGTACAATGCTAGCATAGATGGTTGTTTGTAATTGTGTGTTACAACTTTTAATCATGCTTGAAGTCCGATCTGTTAGACCTTAAGATCGTATTGGCTTGAGTCAATAAATGGGGGCACTGGAAATAATGTATTTCATATTGAACCTATGCTTATCTGTGAAATGTTAAGTTTTGAATAACCCGCTGCTGCAACAGATAGTGGTGTAACTTTTTTAGCTAGTGGAAACCAAGAGTAGTGAAAGTTGATGTGATTTGATTAGAGATGCTTATGTCTTTTTGCTATAAGTGGTGTTAAGAGATGTTGCAGGCATGTGATGTTTTTTTGGTGGTTTTGCTTTTGGTATGGGTGGATTTGGTATGTATATGCCAAGATAAGCTACTGTGTGATTGAGAACATACTTTAGTAGGTCCTGCTGTGATTTGATGGAAACCAAGAGTAGTGAAAGTTGATGTGATTTGATTAGAGATGCTTGTGTCTTTTTGCTATAAGTGGTGTTAAGAGATGTTGCAGGCATGTGATAATTTTTTTGGTGGTTTTGATTTTGGTATGGGTGAATTTGGTATGTATATGCCAAGATAAGCTACTGTGTGATTGAGAACATACTTTAGTGGGTCCTGCTGTGATTTGATCACACATGCTGCTTTTTTTGTATCTGTGTGGTGATGTATTCTTTGTAGTAAAAGAGTAATAAAATGTGAAGAGTATGTTTTTGTGCATAACTGTGATGATGAGCGAATAAGATTAAAAAAAGTAGATGTATTATTGGCAACAAAATTTATTTAAAATAGATGAGGACAAAGGTGCAATAGTGAAAATCTATTGATATTTTTTTGGTGGTGTGTTTTGGAGAGAGGGTGTGAGTAAAGAGGTGTGGATTGAGGGCTACTTAAAGGGTGGTGAGTAAATTTTCTTGACATTCAAAGCACCCAAAACTCAAACAATGGCAGCATTACCAATCTGCGATGAGCTACGTAGGAGTGTTGGTAAATCGGATTGGGAGCCGCAGTTCATACTGCGTTGTCGTAGGGAAATTAGCGAAGACTTGAGACTGGCGAGAAAGATAAACGCGTTGTGCATGCGTCTGACTGCTATTGTCGATAAAAGAGAAGTTTTTGCTGATGAATTGGACATGCTAGCGGGAAAGTATGTGCCGGATAAGATAGCTCAGTTTACTAAGCAGGTTCAAAATAAGGATGTCCCGAATTTGATGAAACTGCAAATAATTGGAAGGGAGTTTGAGCTAAGGGCATAGGAGGAGCTTTTTATTGAGAAGTTGAAGGGTAATATGGACTACTAAAGTTGTTGCTAGAGTTGTGTGTCAATGAGTATGTTACGCTAGAATAAGAGCGTACTGTTGGTACGCGTGTTCGTCAAGTGTGTACTTGATCGTGTAGTTTTATGTACGTGTTTTTATTTCTGTTGTATTTCCGCTGTAAGGTTAACTTTGTGTAACTGTGGATTGTTTGTATGATATTTTTGTTCGTTGATGTTTGTTTGTTTGTCTATTTTGATTGTGTTAAAAAATGTTTTGATTAGTGAATGTGTATGCAAAGTGTTATGTGTTTCCTGGTAAGTTGTTATAGTTATTATTAATTAAGAGAGCAGTTGAGGAATACTGACCTTTTAGTCCGCTTTTGGCTTCTTCTGGGTTGTTGGTGGTTGGTCAAAAAGAGATCTTTTTGCTGATTTTTCGCGACTTATGTTGGCTTCTTTATGGTCTTTTGCATGCTCTGAGATTGTAGCATGGGTTGACGGTGGTGTTCCTGATGTTGACATATATATGTTAGCAGTTTCAGGGGGAATTATTTATATTTTTTCTCTGTGAAAAGAGATGTGAGCATTGGATGTTACCTTGGTTCTCTTGATCTGCAGAAGGTGGCCTTGGTTCTGCTGTTGTTGCAACGCCTGAACCATCCTTTTTTGTTGGCTGCGGTTCAGAGGGACGGCGAGGTATAGTTGAGATGATTGTCTCTGCAATGGTTTCTAACACGTCGGGTGGAGGTGTTCCTGTAAAGAATGTCTTCCAGAGTTAGTAAACATTAGAGATAATGAAAATGTATATCAAAATGTAAGCTCATATTGTCTACGAAAATATGCGCTAACTGTATTTTTATATGAGTGTTTTAGATTTCTAATGCAACTATGCTATTGCTTATTAAAATGATGTTGTATGTATGTTTCTTATTCTGGTGTATGCATGTAAGTAGTCATAGAGCAACAGTTCCTCAAAAAAATTATCTGTTTAAAGGAAGTTTTACTTAGATGTATGTTTGTTTTTTTCAAGAATCTTGCTTTTTGAAAAGTTATCTTATTTGGGAATATTTGTTTTTTGTATGCATTATACAGACTAACATGGTGCTAGTTGTTTCTTTATCTCTATTTGTTTTGTCATGGAGTAGGTGATTGTTGGCACAGATAATTAGAAACAGAAGCAAATAGATGCATGGAAAAAATATTTCTTTTTACTATACATGTCTAAGTAATTAAGCATGTTGTTGACAACAAAGGTTAGTGGAACATGTTGTGTTTGACATGTGGTGTTAAGTAGGATGTTATCGATACGTGGTGTTGTTGTATGTTGGCAAAACCTGTATATATCGTTGTTGGTTTTGTTTTAAATTTTGGGGGCTCGATACTCTATTTAAACTTTTCAATGTTTCTATAGTTTGTGTCGATTTCTTTAAACACTTTGAGTTGATAATTGTTCATCAATGGCTACTTTTCCAAAATCTTTTCCACTGGTTCTTAAAGATCGTTTATTGGATTTGTTTAATCAGGAAGTTGGTGAAGATCTTGCTAGGGTGAGGGAGTATAGGGGTGTCATTTTTGGGTTGAATATTGCTATGCGGAGGAGGGAAGAGTGTATTGGGAACTTAAGGCTCTTGGTGATTGTGAAGGTGTCATTGAAACTGTGAGATTTATGGAGGGGTTGCAACAGGATGACATGGAGAAGCGTGACCGTTCGCTGTTGTTGATGAGGGAGATGGAGGTTAAGGCACGCGAGAAGTCTAGGTTTATCTTAAAGCTTAGTGGTTATGTGGTGGACTAAAGTTGTTTAGGGTGTTTAATTTGTGGTTGTTTTGTTGAATAAACGTGATGCTGTTTATGTTTGTTTTAAAGTAATGTGTAATATGTGTCTGTATTAAGTTAATTGGTTATCGAATAAATGTGTTCATGTGTGCGTTTATGTATTTCTTCTTTGGGTATGTTTTGTCGTGAAATGTTTGTGTTGTTTACTGTTGTTTACTATTTGGTAATAATAAGGGGGTAAATGTATAGGTGCATGTGGCTATTTAAGGAGCTGAAAGGGGTCACAAATTCACACAGTTGGTTCTTAGAATCTGTAGAGACTAAAAGTGTAGACTATGGATAGGCGACCGTTGATCACAGAACTCCGCTACAAAGCCGACTCGTCCGACTAGGGTGACGTGCTAACCTATTTTTGTCGAGAGGCTGCAGATAAAGACAAAAACATCACAACAAAACTTAATAGGTTGCGTGAGGAAATGTTGATTATTTGTGAGAAGAGGAGGAATCTCGCGGATGAGCTGAGGAGTATCAGAGGAATTGTTGTTGTCGGGAAAGCTGCTGAATTTGTGGCTGATACTGTAAGGAAAGATAATGCTCAGGTGGCGCAGTTACGTGAGGTTGAGAGTCAAATGGAATTCAGGGCTCTTGAAAAGGAGCTGCATGTTCAGAAAATCACAGGAAACATACCTTATTAGAGGGGGGAGTGGAAGACGCTATGTGTTGTTTGTGAGGTATTTTTGCCTTGCGTCGAATAAACAGGCTATGGTGCTCATATGCCTAGATCGAGTATGTCTTTAATGTTTGTGTGTGGTGTTTGTTTCTGAATTCTGTAAGATATTTGGAATGGGGTGTGTTTGGTGTATCTTATGGGTCTATTGTATGATATAATAAAATGTTTTACTGTTGTTGTTTGTGTAAACTTCTTTGGTTTAGAAATATTTTTTTCAATTCACGGTAACAAATTCTAATATATCTAACTAAGGTAGCTGACAATGAATTGTATTCAGAAGATGTTCAAGAAGTGGTTGAATCATAGGTGTAAATCACTTGTATAGAATTAAGGTTTGGAGGACACGTGTAATTAAAGTTACGTACAGTCTGTTATTTAAATGGTGTTAATCTGTATTTTTTTGTACTTGGTTTGTGTGACTCATGTGACAAATGTTAAAGCTTGCGACTGGTGTAACTTTTGTTCTGTATACACGTTGGTTGTGCACATAGTATCAAAATAAGGTGTTTCTTACCTTTGTTTCTGTTTATTTAAGGTGTAGTGTTGCGTTTTTGTGGAAGTGCAAGTCTTAAAGAGACATGGCTAATACAGGCATGCCATTGCTTCGAGAGCTAGCAGGTGCTGCTGATTCTACTGATATTAGAGATCAGTTGTTAGTGTTGTTTAGAAGGGAAGCTAATGAAGAGTCTCAAAAAATGCATGATTATCGTAGGTTATCTGATGAGCTGAGAGAGAACGTTAGGATGAGAGATGCTTATATTGAAGAGTTTCAAAGACTTCAAATGTATGACAGTTCTGATGAAGTTATTGAAAGCATTGAGATATTAAATGGTATGCAGGTCGATGATATGGAAAAGGATTCTCGTATAATTTTAAAGGCTAGAGAAATTCAGAACATAGTGTATGAAAAATACAATTTCATTACAAAGTTGAGACGATAAAGACTCTGATTGTGCGAGGTGTCTAATATAAGTGGAATAAATGTGCTCTTGTGTATGCACTTTTAAAGTTATTATGTGTTTAATAAATGTGTTGTACTGTGCACTTTTAGAATGACTGTATATCTAATAAGTGTGTTGTGCGATGCATGGTTATAAATGTAATTTGCTGCTTTGTTAGTGCTCAATGCTTATGAGATTGGTTTATTGTTTATGATATAAAAGAGATAAGGAGAAATGGTATGTATTAAAAGTAGGGACCTAAGATTACAAAATGAATATCCATTTTGTGTAGTTCTTTTGTATGATATTCGAGTGAATGAACATCGATATATTAAATGTTGGTTCTTTAGAATGTAAATGATAACAGATACCTGGTATGTTATTATCTTCGTTTGTCGAATCCTTAGTTGTTAGAGCCGTGCTTGTGGACGATTCAGTATCTACACCCTTGTCTTTGCTGGTTGATTCATTAATCATTAGACCTGAGTGTGTCGCCACTTTAGTACTTTCATTTTTGGAGCTCTATTTTTAAAAGATACTAATGCAGTTTCTATATAGGTATCTAAAATTAAAATGTACTTGTTTTTCTTTTTTCACCTGCTAACTTGATATCTAGGACGTCATTTACTATAAACCGTCCGACTCCCTTTTGTGTGGATGAGGTAAATTGGATTTGGAAGATATGTTTTTTACTAATTGTATTCCTATGAACTCACCAACTTTAATGTTGACACTTTTAAGCATGTTTTTCTCAGGTGAATTAGATGCTTGGACTATTTGATGTGCATTGGAGTCTTTACATTCAAGTTTTTCATGGTGATGCAATTATGGGACAACTATTATTTTGATTTTAGAAAATCAACGAGATTGTTTTACAAACGACACATTTAGAGGTCGTTCTCTTGTATCTAGCGCTGTGTATTATGAAGTAGCACCCCATGTGGTATTCCGCTGCGTTGTCATATTTTTGGGGGTGTTACACTTCACAGGTGTAGGCTCCGTCTGTTTCTGTTGAAGCTTTGTTGCACTGGCTACATGATGCGTAGTTCCAACGTCTATTCTTGTTGAGGTTTGTGATCATGGCCTCACATGTGAACCGTACTCCCTGCAACAAGAGATTTACAGTTGTTGGTTGTTACAATCGGTGTATTAATTTTTTTTCTTTTTTTACGAACCTTGTAGCTCGTCGGGTCCTGTTGTAGCAGGGTGTATAGTGTCTACCTGTTCCGTGTCTTCTCCTGTTCTGGGTCAACATAACGGTATTTGCACACTTGAAGAGGTGGGTTGAATTCGTACTCTTCTTTGAACCTGAGGTGCATTATTGGTGTACATTAGTTGTATAGTATGTAAATATATTTAGTTATTACAATTATGAAGTATTTGATGTTACTTACATTGTGTAGGCATCCGCAGCTTCTTGTGTCTGTGGGTTTATGTAATAAAAAGTTGCAGGGGTGGTCTCTAACTGCACATCTATATACTTAACTTTTTTAGTTAACGTCACGGTTAAAAATCTTAATGTGTTAGTTAGAGTGGTAAAATATACCTCTGTATTTTGATACACGACAGGAACTGACAGCAATGATAATTGGACCTGGTAGTTTTTCAGTCTCGTCTTTCTTAAATTGCTTCGCCAGCTCATCCCACATTGTGAGTTCAACAACGTTTCCACTATATGATAGTAATCGTATTTGTGAATCAATTGTGTATTAAGAAGTTTGAGAAAGTAAAATGGTTTCAGTGAGTAGAAGAGTTTACTCTAGACTCCCAATGTCAACTTTTCTCTGGTACTTCTGGCCGATGTTTGCATTTCCAGAGGGTATAACATCGTTGATGGAACATATGCATCCTAAGTAATCTGTTCATTAGAAGTGTTAACAATGATACTATATACTCATTTTGGAGATACGAATTTATTGCGGGTTACCTGTCAGTATCAGATATATCAGTTTCGAGTCTTCATCACGGTAAGGAACTTTGGATTGCAGTTGATTGTATGCTGTGAACATAAAATGATGTTCGGGAAATTCAGATTCTTTCCCTGTTAGAACTTCAAAAGTTGTTATTTATCCGAATCTCAAACTTATTTTATTCTCCAGTGTCTGCTGGTACGGCTTTGTCTTTTCACAGATAAAATTTGAGATTCTGTAAGCCGTCCTTGGTTTCAGCAGCGAGTCAAAATAGTCGAGGTTGTTGAGATCCATATTCGCCTGTACTGCATTGTTCTGCAAACAGGAATTTGTTTTTTATGGGATGTTAATAATTATGGTAAATCATGCGTTTTTAATTATTTTTGTTTACCTCTCTGTCTATTAGAATGCAACAAAATGCTAGCTGTGTCATCTGTGGAATACTTTTGGAAATCCATTTCTGATACACTTTCGCTTCTAGCACGCACTTTTCTTGTCTGACTTTCAAAGATGCAATAGTGGCTTCAGACAT
>BQNB010109966.1:0-22647 GCA_026074375.1 Tanacetum coccineum
TCTGAAGGCAATATTCAATCTTTAAAACAACCAAAAAGAACATGCTAATTAAATCACTATCTAACACTCATAAGGAAGTATACGTCGAAACTAAAACAAAGTATGATCAGAAATCAAAATGAAGTATAATCAGAAATCAAAACCAAATTGTGAAATAACTATCTAACAAAATCAAATAATAAAAACATAATTAAACACTCTTAAAAATCAAGAAAATATAATTTTGCATACCCTATTGTACCACATTTTGGATGAAAAATAAGATAAGAGGTAGTTATCTTGATAATATGTTTGATATGTATCTGGGAGAATATGGAGAAGATGATCGAAGGGGGGGGGGGGACAGGGAATATGAATAGGTAAGTGGAATACTTTGTTTCTCAAGAGTATTTGGTATTGGCTTTTGTTTAAAAAGTTGTATTTGAGAGTATATGGTATATTTCTCTATCAAAAGTTTACAAAATGTGTATTTTGCACACATTACAAAATATATACTATTATACAAAATTCTTTAAAATACAAAAAAATTATACCAATCAATCAGTCGCCCCAAAAAAGCAATGTAGGTTACCCTAAAGTACAATTCACCCTATGTACATTATGCTTTTTGCCAAAACTATTTTGGTACAAAAGGTGGGGTTAAATGACAAAAGTACTCAGTCGCTTTAAGTACAAGTCGTCCTAAAAGTACGAGTTGCCCTAAACAATTATACCTTACATATATGGACACATGTCAATATCTGCTTTAGTTGCCCAGTCGTCAAGTCGTCCTAGTTTCTTTTGGCAAAAAAATATTTTTTTCTAAAAGAGCAACTCTTATAGCAACCATTAACTGAATCACACATAGAAACCCCAAGAATCACAAATGGAGTTTTTTTTGCATTTAATCAACAAAAACAGAAACCTAGAATGGGCCAACACAAAATTAAATCAAAATTACTAACCCCAGATGCAAAAAATCTCATTGAAGAACCAAACCTGAACAATCGTGAAAACCCCACAGTAAAATGGTCACAACCCTACAATAAAATCAGCGTATGCAATCATATTATGAAGCAGAGAACCAATCAACTCAACACAACGAAACCCAAAACCCCCCAAGATTTTTGTCGATTAATATGATTTAGAAATGAGAATGTTTGATTTAGGGTTATTGATTTGGGAAAAAAGCTGTAGGAGAAAAATGGTGGGTGGTAGGTTTTGTTAGAGAATAACACGTATGTGTATATGTGTGTTTTCTAAGGATGGGTATGAATCGGGTCGGCGGGGGTGTTTAATGAAGGCATTATAAGCTCCTCGGGGAACGATCTTGGTGGTTAATAATATAGTATAATATGTAATTCAAGCCATTCGGTTCGGTTTAATCCAATTTGATTCGGTTCGATTTAACTTAAAAAATTAACCGAACAAAACCGATGAACACCCCTCTTAAACTAGGGGTGTTGATCGGTTCGGTTAGCTCGGTTAATTTTTTTTGGGTCAACCCAAAAACCGAACCGAACCAAACTAGAATTCAATTGAATCGAACCAAAAACCAAATTTGAATTCAGTTCGGTTTTCGGGTTGACCCGAATAACCCGAAAGTGTTCTTTTGTTATTAGGATACAATTTTAATGGTCTCTTTATATATATAAATTCGATTTTCGGTTTTCGGTTCAGATTGCCAAACCCATATCCAACCCGAAAACCAAATTTGTGGTTCGGTTCGGTTTGATTTTGGCAAATTCGGTTCGGTTATTAATTCAGTTCGGTTGTTTTCGGTTCGGTTTTGGTTTATTCGGTGTCTTTGGTTTTTATGCTCACCCCTATCTTAAACAAACACCAAGCAAACAACAAATATGCCTGATTGATGTCGGGCCTTCTTTATATATTTTCAAATAATATAGGTTTTGTCTTTACACTCACCATTCATGTTCTTGACTTTTTTATAAACGAATGAATATAAAATGTAGAAAAATAAATATAAAACTTAAAAAATATACATAATACTGTGTTTTTATAAGTGATGTTTTGTTAAAGTAAACGATTTTTAAAGTATGTAGTACAAATGTACGATTGACGAACATAGACAAATAACTAAACATAAACAAATATCAACACATGGATAATCGGACGTTCATAAAGATCAATGAACGAACAAAACTTTTAGTTCATGTTCGTTTATTTAACTAGACGAACGTAAAATATTGTTCGTGTTCGTTCATTAGATAAATAAACGAACATAAACAAACTTTTTACTAAATGGTTTATGACATTTCATTGAACATTCAGTTCGTTACCCTATTGGTACATATACTCTTATGGTGTGTTTGTTTTTAGAAAAAAAACATCTTAATGCAGTCAGACATAAGAGTTGTTTGTTTTTCTCTTCTTGTTCAGACACAGTCAGACCTAGTTAGATCTTAGTGAGTAAGAGATGGATGAGGTATCTGTTTTAATACAAATAAACCGGTAAAAAGTTTTTTTATATTTTACGATCTTACTATGTTTTGTCAATAACAACTCATAAAATCATTTTAAGTAAACTACCTAGATCACACACATTTTATAACTAAAACACTTTTATAAAATGTACATCTTTTCATATTTAGTAACTTAGAGCTTTAAATTACACAAGTTGTAAATAAATCTTCAAATATTTTTACATCATTGATGACATAAGCACCCTACCATATCCTAGGGTAATCTACCAAGATTACATACAATCTTACAAGATTTTGCAAATCAAAATTCAGATTTTGTGTCAGAATGCCAGTTTCATTATGTAACACTAGCCGGTTCTATTCAAGAGAGGGAACCGTGCAGAACAGGGCTACAGGACTAGCTGGTTCCATTAAGTTATACTGGCCGGTTCCCTTCTGCAATGGAACTGGCGGACGTAATACAGTGCAATTTTTGGCCTATAAATACCAAGCCATTTCTCATGTTTTCCTCACCAATTTCTCACTCTAATATCTCTAATCTTCTGATCTTTCTCTCTTCTATAGTTCTTGTTTAGTTTCTTTTAGCATTTGTAGGTAATTCTCTTTAAAGAAGAACTTGCCAAACACCCCTTTGAGATGATCAAGTTTCAAGAATCTTGCTTCGCATCTCCATCACATTGTCAAGATCATATTACTAATCTTGTACTTCATTTAGTAGTTGTAGCATCATCCATCATTCTTGTAAAAGTAGTGTGATTGCATTTGGGTTGATTCTACCTTTGTTAGAATTTGCTATTTAGCTTTGTATCGTTAAAAGTTGTAAGCGACGTTGTGAGGCTTCTCCGTCAGTTGAAGGTGATTGATGACTAGTGTTTACTAACTCTCGAGTAGGTGACTTAGGGAGTGGAGTAGGTCAAGGAAGGTGTCCTTGTAGTCGAACCACTATAAACACTTGTGTCTTAGTTCTATCTCTCTAACTCTTTACTTACTTGCATTTCATATAGTTAGATTACTAACCAAACATCAATATCGTCACACTTCACATAAGATCATAACAAAGTTTTAAAAGGCAAGTTTTAAAACGGTAAAACTATTCAACCCTTCCCCCTCTCTTCTAGTTTTTCACAATTGGCATCAAAAGCTAGGTTACCAAAGTTTTTAAAATATATTGTATTTTAAATCTTTAAAACGATTATGGATTCGAAAAACTACAAAGAGGGTGAATCTATGCAACGACCACCTCTCTTTGAGGCTAATTGCTTTATTTATTAAAAAAACATTTTGAAACTTATGTGAAGTCTAAGGACATTGATCTTTGGCATATTATAGTTTATGGTGATTATAAACCCATCATTAAAAATAAGGATACCGGTAAGGAAGAAGTTATTCCGTATGAAAAATATGATGAGTCTGATAAAAAAATGATTTCTAAAAATGATGAGGCTAAAGCGATTCTATGCAATGCTTTACAGTTGGGATTAAAAGCCTTCTTAATGCTGCTAGTATTACTGCTGCTCATATCAAAGTTAATGCTGCTTAGTTGTGTTAGTGCTGCTCAATAACTTCAGAGAAAATGCTAAATGTTTACTACTGCTAGTACACAGTTAGTACTGCTAGTGTAAAGTTACTACTGCTAGTGCATATTAGTGTTGCTCAGAGACTTAGAAGAAAAATTGCTAAGTAGTTACTACTGCTATTACAAAAGTTACTACTGTTAGTATAAAGTTAATGCTGCTAAAGGAGTTAATGATGCTAGTGAAGAAGTTAGAACTGCCGAGTTAGTTAGTATTGCTTATGTGATTTATATGAGTTATTTGTGTAAAAGATATGTATAACTTATATGTTTAAAAGATTTGATGTACTTAGGAAAGTATTGTAAGCCGTTTAAGACTCCTTGGTGTATAAAAGGAGGTTCTAGGGCATAGAGATTGATGTACTAAAAACCACGAGTCACTCATAGAATTATCATAGCTTCAAGGTCTTTGTAACCCTAATTCTTTGAGAGTATTCATATAATTATAATATTGGAGCTTTTATTTGTTGAATTATATGTTCATATAATTACTGTTTTATTGATAGTTCTTCTTAATATTAAAGATTAGATTCTGCATAATCTTTAATACATTCACACAAAGTTTCTACTATAGTTGTGTTAGATTTATCTAATATAACTAAACCTTAAACAAGCTTAAGGAATTCAATCTATTAAAGTGGGACCAACAAGTGGTATCAGAGCTTGTTGCTTTGAGAAACTTTGCTAGAAGATATGGATCAAGATTCTGCACACATGGTGGCTGCATCCAAATTTCCCAGGCTCAAACCAGGTGAGTTTGAGTTATAGAGGATGAGGATTGAACAATACATTCAGATGATAGACTATGCACTGTGGGAAGTCATAGAGAATGGTGCAACCTTGCCAAAAACACAAGTTGTGGAAGGTGTTACAACATTGATGCCTATTACATCTGCTGAAGATAAGGCTTAAGGAAGATTAGAAGTGAAGGCTAGAAGTACTTTAATGATGGTCATTCCTAATGAACATCAGTTAAAGTTTAACTCTATAAAGGATGCTAAGCTGTTGCTAGAAGCTGTAGAAAAGAGATTTGGTGGGAATGCAGCTACTAAGAAGACTCAAAGAAATCTCTTAAAGCAGCAATATGAAAACTTCACTGCTCCAAGCTCAGAGATGCTTGATCAAACCTTTGATAGGCTTCAAAAGCTTGTGAGTCAGTTGGAGCTTTTGGATGAAAAGCTTTCACAAGAAGATGTTAATCAAAAGTTATTAAGAAGCTTGTCACCTGAGTGGAACACACATGCTGTTGTGTGGAGGAATAAAGCTGATTTGGATACAATGAGCATGGATGATCTCTACAACAACCTCAAGGTGTATGAACCAGAAGTCAAAGGGATGTCTAGCTCAAGTTCAAGCACACAGAACATGGCTTTTGTGTCCTCTTCAAATAACAACACTAGCAGCTCTAATGAAGCAGTTAATGCTGCTCATGGAGTTACTACTGCTAGCACTCAAGTTAATACTACTTACTCTATAAATATTGATAACTTGAGTGATGTTGTTATTTGTTCATTCTTTGCTAGTCAACCAAATAGTCCTCAACTTGCACATGAGGACTTGCAACAAATCCATCCTGATGACATAGAAGAGATGGATTTGAGATGGAAAATGGCCATGTTGACTATGAGGGCTAGAAGGTTTTTGAAGAATACAGGAAGGAAGCTTACTGTTAATGGCAATGAGACTATTGGTTTTGATAAGTCCAAAGTGAAGTGCTACAACTGCCATAAGAAGAGACATTTTGCTAGGTAGTGCAGAGCTCCAAGAAATCAAGACAACAAGAACAAGGAAAGCTCAAGAAGGAGTGTGCCAGTGGAAACATCTACTTTTACAGCTTTGGTGTCATGTGATGGTCTTGGTAGATATGACTGGAGTAATCAGGCAGTGGAAGGGCCTAATTATGCACTCATGGCTTACTCATCTTCAAGTTCTGACTCAGAGGTATCCAATGTTTCAAACTGTTCAAAATCTTGTATGAAAACTGTTAAATTACTTAAATCTCAAAATGATCAAATATTAAGAGATTTAGAGAAATCTAGTTTAATGGTTTTAGGTTATAAAACAGGGTTAGAATCAGTGGAAGAAAATTTTGAATTTTATAAAAAGAATGTATAACACCCCGTGTTTTAGGGTCATGGTACGTCGTCAATAAATTCACTATTTATTTTTAGTATTGTACGCGTTTGCTTTTAAATTGAAAACGTTAAGTTAAATCGCGTAAGCTAAAAATTATCGTTCAATGTAAACGGGCATCAAACAATTAAATGTTTATATCAAGCAAGTGTTAAGTAATTATTTTGAGGATAATTATTAACTTTGTTTATTTTATTTTTATTGGTTACGTAAAGTGTTTACGTTTCGCGATAAAATACGTTTAGGCATTCCCCGAATCACCAAAACTTTTCTACGCTTCAACAAATACCCACAATTTAGTTGAGAACTGTAAAGCTATATCTAGTGAAGAAGAGTCTAATGTAGTTAGGAAGAATGATGATGCCCCAATTATTGAAGAATAGGTGCCAGATGATGAGGAAGAGGATGTGTCTCAGCCTAAAATTGAAAAGAAAAAAGTTAGGCCTAGTATTGTTAAGAAAGAGTTTGTCAAATCTAAACAACAAGAAAAATCTACTAGGAAAACTGTTAAATAAGTTAAGCAACATAGGCAAAACACTTACAGTCTAAAAGGTAATCAAATAAATTGGAACAATATGATGTCTCAAAAACTAGGAAGCAATTTTGAGATGTTTAATAAGGCCTGTTATATGTGTGGAAGGTTTGATCATTGCAAGTGATTGAAATTGCCATCAAAAAACTGTTTCAAAAATCAAAGGATGGTTAAACCTATTTGGAATAATGCTCAAAGGGCTCAGTGAAAAAGTGGAGTGAAATTTTGAATTTTGAGGTTGGAATGTTGATGTTGATTGAATGTTGTGTTGTGAAATTGATTGACTTGAATGACTGATGCTTGTTTGAATAGGCTTTGTTGTTTTGTTGTGAGTTTTTTGTGTGAATGAGTGTGAATGTTGTTGACTGAATTTGATTGATTTTGTTGATTTGTGTGATTTTGTTTGATTGATGTTGAATCATTAAAACTTTGCTAAAAAGACTCACCCCTGTGCTAAAAAGAACTTAGTTCCAAGAGCAGTAATAATGAAGTATAGTTTAGTATCAGTTAATACTGCTAGACCAGTTAATACTGCTCACTCAGAAACAACAGTGAATGCTGCTAGACCAATGTCATATCTTTCTAAAATAGCACATTCAACTGTTAAGAGGCCCATTCATAAGAACCCAACATTCAAAAACAGTAATATTGATCAAAGGGTTAATATTGTTAGTGGTAAAAAATTTAATACTGCTAGGCCAAAAGCAGTAGTTAATGCTATTAAGGGAAATAGTTTTAATGCTGTTAAGGCCTCAGCTTGTTGGGTTTGGAAACCAAAGACTAAAGTTTTAGACCATGTTTCCTAAAACACAAGAGTCATCAATCACCCTAAAGAAGTTTGGATTATATTGATGCAAAGGAAAGATCCAAGTGACGTAATGGCTTGGGTCTCCAAAAGAAACTGATTTTCTTATCTAATGTGCAGGGCAATCCACAAATGGATTTACAGGATCAAGGAGTGATTGATAGTGGATGCTCAAGGCACATGACAGGGAACATCTCCTTTTTATTACAGGACTTTGAAGAGGATTGATGGAGGATATGTTGCTTTTGGATGTAACCCCAAAGGAGGGAAAATCATAGGAAAAGGTACATTAAAATTGGTAATCTAGATTTTGAAAATGTGTATTCTATGAGAGAGTTAAAGTTTAATCTCTTTAGTTTCTCACAAATGTGTTATAAAAAGAATAGTATTTTTTTATGACACTGACACGTATTGTTTTATCTCCAAAACTTGAAGTTAAATTGATGAAAGTCCAAGTTTTACTTTAGAGTTCTATGAAAACAATAATTGTATAGTGTTGATTTAAAGAACATAGTTCCTAAAGGAGGTTTAACTTGCCTTTTTACAAAAGCCACATCTGATGAATCTAAACTTTGGCATAGAAGGCTAGGTCACTTAAATTTTAAAACCATGAATAAATTGGTTAAGGGAAATCTTGTAAGAGGTTTACCTTCTAAACTTTTTAAAAATGATCAAACCTGTGTTGCTTGTCAAAAGGGAAAGCAGCACAGAGCCTCTTGTAAGTCCAAAACAAAGAACTCAATCAGTCTTCCTTTACATTTGTTGCATATGGACTTGTTTGGTCCAACATTTGTAAAAAGCCTTATGAAGAAAATGTATTGCCTAGTTGTCACAGATGATTACAGTAGGTTTACATGGGTTTTCTTTCTAGCTACTAAGGATGAGACTAGTGGCATTCTTAAGTCCTTTATAACTAGGATAGAAAATCTAGTAGATCACAAGGTTAAGGTGATTAGATGTGATAATGGAACTGAGTTCAAAAACAAAGAAATGAATTAGTTTTGTGAGATGAAGGGTATTTTGAGACAATTTAGTGTAGCTAGAACTCCTCAACAAAATGGAGTTGCTGAGAGGAGGAATAGGACACTAATTGAGGCTGCTAGGACTATGCTAGTTGATTCTAAGTTGCCAACTACTTTTTAGGCAGAAGCAGTTAATACTGCTTGCTATGTGCAAAATAGAGTGTTAGTAGTTAAGCCTCATAACAAGACCCCATATGAACTTTTTCATGGTAGAACACTAACTTTAAGTTTTATGAGACCATTTGGGTGTCTTGTTACCATTCTTAATAAAATAGATCACTTAGGAAAATTTGATGGTAAGGCTGATGAAGGTTTCTTTGTTGGATACTCTTTAAATAGTAAAGCCTTTAGAGTATTCAATAGTAGAACAAGGATAGTGGAAGAAAACTTGCATATTAGGTTCAGTAAGAGTACACCTAATGTTGCAGGTACACGGTCTAATGGTTTTGTAGGTACAAAAGCAAGTGATAATGCAGGTCAAGCTAGAAAGGAGACAAAACCTGTCAAAGATTACATTTTGCTACCATTATGGACTGCTGATCCACCATATTCCCAAGATCCAAAGAGTTCTCATGATGATGGATCCAAACCTTCAAATGATGATGGAAAGAAGGTTGATGAAGATCCAAGAAAAGATAGTGAATGTAATGATCAAGAGAAGGAAGATAATGTTAACAGCACTAACACTGTTAATGCTACTGGCACAAATAAAGTTAATGATGTTGGTGGAAAAACAAGCATTGAACTTCCATTTGATCCAAATATGCCTGCTTTGGAAGATGTTAGCATATTTGACTTCTCAAGAGATGATGAAAATGATGGTGCAGAGGCTGACATGAACAATTTGGATACAACAATCCAAGTCAGTCCTATTCCAACTATAAGAATTCATAAAGATCATCCTCTTAATCAAGTGATTGGAGATTTGCAATCAGCTACACAAACAAGAAAGATGTCAAAGAATTTGGAGGAACATGGGTTTGTTAGTACTATTCAACAAAGAACAAACCATAAAGACCTTCAAAACTGCTTGTTTGCTTGCTTTTTATCACGGGAAGAACCCAAAAAGATAATTCATGCAGTGAAGGATCCAAGCTGAATAGAGGCTATGCAGGAAGAGCTTCTACAATTCAAGCTACAAGAAGTTTGGACTTTAGTGGATTAACCAAATGGAAAAAGGGCTAGAGGCACTAAGATGGTTTTCAGGAATAAAAGGATGAAAGGGGAATTATGATAAGAAATAAAGCAAGATTGGTTGCTCAAGGGTACACACAAGAAGAAGGGATTGACTATGATGAAGTCTTTGCCCCTGTTGCAAGAATTGAAGCAATTAGGATATTTTTAGCTTATGCTTCATTTAAAGATTTTATGGTGTATCAAATGGATGTAAAAAGTGCTTTTCTCTATGGGATTTGAAGATCCAGACTTTCCTGATAGAGTATACAAGGTTGAAAAAGCATTGTATGGACTACATCAAGCTCCTAGAGCTTGGTATGAAACCTTGTCAACATATCTGTTGGACAATGGGTTTCAAAGAGGGAAAATTGACAAGACCTTATTCATCAAAAGGCATAAAGGTGATATTTTGCTGGTCCAAGTTTATGTGGATGATATCATCTTTGGTTCAACAAAGAAGGAGCTATGCAATGCATTTGAGAAGTTGATGCATGAGAAATTTCAGATGAGTTCTATGGGAGAACTTACATTCTTCTTAGGATTACAAGTGCAGCAAAAGAAGGATGGCATATTTATTAGTCAAGATAAATATGTTGTTGAAATTTTAAAGAAATTTGGGTTTACAGAAGTCAAGACTGCAAGCACACCAATGGAAACTCAAAAGCCTCTGCTCAAGGATGAAGATGGTAAAGAAGTGGATGTTCATATGTATAGGTCAATGATTGGTTCATTGATGTATCTTACATCTTCAAGACCTGACATCATGTTTGCAGTGTGTGCCTATGCTAGATACCAAGTCAATCCAAAGGTTTCACATCTTCATGCTGTGAAAAGGATTTTTAGGTACTTAAAAGGTCAACCAATAATTTAGGCTTTGGTTATCTAAAAGATTCTATTTTAATTTGGTTGATACACTGATAGTGATTATGCTCGAGGCATGTATAGATAGGAAGTCTATAACAGGAGGTTGTCAATTCCTTGGATGTAGATTAATATCATGGCAGTGCAAGAAACAGACAGTGGTTGCAAATTCCATAACAGAAGCTGAGTATGTGGTTGCTTCAACTACTTGATTATGGGTATAATTTTATGCATACCAAGGCTCTTTATGATATAATAGTACTATTTGCGTAATTAAAAAGTCTGTTTTTTTCATTCAAAAACAAGAGCATATACAGATTCAGATCATTATATTTATTAGAGATTGCAATAAGATTAATTGAGTTCAAAATGGGTTACAATCCATTCTGATAAGAATGTTGCAGATTTTGCTTACAAAAGCTTTTGAGTAAGTTGTTGGGTTTAGAAACCAAAGACTAAAGTTTTAGACCATGTTTCTAAACACACAGTGCATCAATCATCCTAAAAAGGTTTGATTATATTGATGAACAAGACATATCCAAGTCAGTGATGGCTTGGCTCCCCAAAAGAAATTGATTTTCTTATCTAATGTGAAGGGCAATCCACAAATGGATTTACATGATTAAGGAGTGATTGATAGTGGATGCTCAAGGCACATGGCAGGGAACATGTCATATCTTATAAACTATGAAGAGATAGATGGAGGATATGTTGCTTTTGGAGGGAACCCTAAAGGAGGGAAAATCACAAGAAAAACAAAGAAAAGTGTTAGATTGATGATGGAAAAGCTTTTTGGAATGGAATTGGAGTTAATACTGGTGACTCAAAGTTAATGCTGCTAGGCATAACTTACTATTGCTGGTTCTAAGTTAATGTTGCTTGGCATAATTTACTACTGCTGGTTCTAAGTTAATGCTGCTAGGCATACACTTACTACTGCTGGGTGAAAGTTAATGTTGTTGAGGGTATTTTCATAAATACTTCGATTAAGGGTTTTAATATGTCATTTACTCGATTTCATACTTTCATAAACTCACTAATCACAAACCATAACTCAATTTTATCATCCACCATCAAAACCCAACACAAATGATGACCCTAAAGTTTGTAGATACTCATAACATGGTCGCATTTTTGTCTAAGCCCGCAGAAAGTGATGGGTTTGAACAAATTATGGATTTTCTAAATGCACAACCTATAAGATATGCATTAACGGTTAATCCCGCTACATATATCTCTTGCATTAAACAATTCTGGTCTACTGGCGTAGTCAAAACTATCAATGGGGAAGTACAGTTACATGCCTTAGTAGATGGAAAGAAGATAATTATCTCTGAAGCATCTGTAAGAAGAGATCTTAAACTAAAAGATGAGGAAGGTATTGATTGTTTACCAAACTCTACCATTTTTAAACAACTTGCATTGATGGGATATGATAAAATTTCACAAAAGCTCACTTTTTATAAGCCATTCTTCTCTCCACAATAGAAATTTTTGATTCATACTATTCTACAATGTCTAAGTCCAAAGACTACTGCATGGAATGAGTTTAGTAGTACTATGGCATCTGCAATTATCTGTTTGACTACCAATCAGAAGTTTAACTTTTCAAAATACATTTTTGAAAGTACGATTAGAAACTTGGATAATGTGTCTGGCAAATTTTTGATGTATCCAAGGTTTGTACAAGTGTTTTTGAATCAACAACTTGATGGGCTGCCAACTCATAAGAGAATTTATAATGCACCCTCTCACACTAAGAAGATTTTTGGAAATATAAGAAGGGTAGGCAAAGTTTTTTCTCATAGAGTAACACCTTTATTTCCAATAATGGTGGTACAAAACCAATCAGAATTGGGTGAAGGTTCAGCAATTCCAACTGATCCCCATCACACACCCACCATTACTCAATCATCTACTCAACCTCAAAAGATACAAAAACCTAGGAAGCCTAAAAGAAAGGACACTTAGGTACCTCAGTCTAGTGATCCTAGTGACAATGTTGTAGATGAGGCTGTCCATAAGGAGTTGGGTGACAGTCTGGTGAGGGCTTCCACTACTGCTTCTAGCTTAGAAGCAGAGCAAGACAGTGGTAACATAACTAAGACCCAATCCAAGGCAACACCTAATGAATCTAGTTCCCTAGGAACTACTTCAGGTTGTGGTCCCAGGTGCCAAGAAACCATGGGTGATACTATTGCTCAAACTAGGTTTGAGAATGTATCTAAACCTTCCAATGATTCATTGCTCGCAAGAGGTAACACACTTCAAAGTGATAAGGATAGACTTCAACTTAATGAATTGATGGAATTATGTACCACTTTACAAAAGAAGGTTCTTGATTTAGAGAAGACAAATGCCACTCAAGCTAATGAGATTGCTATTTTGAAAGGAAGGTCAAGAAGCTTGAAAAGAAAAGAAGTTCAAGAACTCATAAGCTGAAGAGACTATACAAAGTTGGTTTGAGTGCTATGGTAGAATCCTCTGGAGATAAAGAAAGCTTGGGTAAGGATGCATCCAAACAAGGGAGGATTAATGCTATTGATGCAGATGAAGACATTACCCTGGTTAATGTTCAATATGATACTAACAAAGAAATGTACGATGTGGGTACTGTGACTGGTGATGAGGTGTTTGTAGAACAAGAAGTTGCTGCTAAAGATGTAAATTTAACTTTTGATGAAGTTAATTTGGCTCAAGCACCTGCAGCTTTGAAAAGTGTAAAACCCAAGGTAAAAGGGGATGTTATAGAAGAGCCAAATGTACCAGTTAATGCTGCCAGTTCTTCAACAAAGGTTAGTGCTTCTACAACAACAACAGCTACAATTCCAACTCCAAGGAAAGGAATTGTTATTACTGAGCTGGGTACAGCTACAATAACGAGATCTTTACAATAACCATCACAAGCAGAATTTCAGGACAAAGGCAAAGGGAAAATGATAAAACCTGAACCTGTGAAGAAAATGAGTAAGAAAGATTAACTCGAGATTGATGAAGAAGAAGCTAAAAGATTACAAGCTGAGTTTGATGAAGAGGAGAGACTTGCAAGGGAGAAGGATGAAGCCAATGTTGCCTTGACTGAAGAATTGGATGATATTCAGGCTAAGATTGAGGCTGATCATGAATTGGCTAAAAGACTGCAAGCAGAGAAGCAAGAAGAGTTGTCTGTTGAAGAAAAGGCAAAATTATTTCAACAAATCTTGGAGCAAAGAAGAAAGCACTTTGCTGCTAAAAGTGCAGAAGAGAAGAGGAACAAACCACCAACCCAAGCTCAACAAAGAAAAATCATGTGTACTTACCTGAAGAATATGGAAGGAAAGAAGCAGCATTCAAAAGGGTAAATACATTTGAAGACTTTAGAACAGATTGGTGCAAGGAAAAGAAAATAGAGCATGAGAATAGCTAATGCAAGAGAATGCAAAGAAGCAAAAGGTGGAAGATGACAAAGAAACAACAGAGCTTAAACAGTGTTTGGAAATCATTCCAGATGAAGAAGAGGTAACAATTGATGCTATACCTTTAGCTGTTAAGTCTCCAAGTATTGTTGGCTGGAAGATTCATAAAGAAGGAAGAAAAAGCTATTATCAAATAATGAGAGCTGATGGAAAGTCTCAAATGTACATGATCTTTAGTCATATGCTTAAAAGTTTTAGCAGGGAAGATTTGGAAGATTTGTACAAGTTGGTAAAAGCTAAATATAAGTCAACAAGACTAGTGGAAGACTTGGATTTGTTGTTATGGGGAGATTTAAAAACAATGTTTGAACCTCATGTTGAAGATACAGTATGGAGAAATCAACAAGATTACAAAGTATTAGATTGGAAGCTGTATGACTCCTGTGGAGTACATTCCTTGAGGATGCAACATGTGCATATTCATATGTTGGTAGAGAAGAAGTATCCTCTTATACCATCTACACTTTCAATGATGTTGGAAAAGAAGCTTCAAATTGATTATGAAAGTGAAATGGCTTATCAGCTTCTTAAATTCATCATGAAACAGCTTAAGAAGTAAAGAAGTGTTTGGAAGCATCCTCCTGGTGTTGATGAAGCTTTAAATGAAGAAACTTGATGATTTTGAAGAAGAATATCAAGTTTAGGGAGGATTGTTAGGATTAAAAATCTTCTTGATGCTATTAGAATTACTGCTGCTCAAGTTTAAGTAATACCTGCTCTGATTAACGTTAGTGCCTGCCCTCATGAACTTTCAACAAACAACAACACACACAACAACAAAGAAATATACTAAGTAGTTACTACTGCTGGTACAAAAGTTAATGCTGCTAGTGAAAGTTACTACTGGTAATACAAAGACTGCTTGAAGTTAATGCTGCTAAAGAGTTACTACTGCTCAATGAAAAATTATTCTAGTAGTTAGTCTGTAGTATTAAGTAGCTACTGCTAGTATTAAGTTAGTACTACTAGTATTAAGTTAGTATTGCTAGTGTAAGTTAGTATTGTTTGTTAGTACTACTTACTTGATATGTATTAGTTATTTCTAGAAAATATTTTATATACTTAGGAAAGTATTATAAGACGAGGAGGACTCCCTGGTGTATAAAAGGAGGTCATAGGGCATAGAGATTGATATACAAAATACCAAATACTAGTACCAAAACCAAAAATCAATCTTTTTCTTTGCTTTAAGGTCTTTGTACCCTAATACTTTTTGAGTGTATTCGTTATTAATTATCATTAATAATCATTGGGCTTATTTGTTGAATTGTATGTTCATAGAATTACTATTTCGTTGATAATTCTTCTAAATAATAAAGATGTAATGTTTAAGACATTCAAACAAAGCTTTTACTATAGTTGTGTTAGATTTATCTAATATAACTAAACCTTATACAAGCTTAAGGAAGTCGATCTTTTAAAGTGAGATCAACAAGAACTTACCGTGGGTTCACAAGAAAGTGTTTTTTCATTAAATGATATAGCTAGGAATTCAATTTTAACGAATCTGAGGTCGTGAACGTCTTCATCAAACCAGATCTTACAATACGTAGCAGTTTCCCAGTTATACACCTTACCACGCCTACGAGCTTTTTCTTCCTCAAGCCTGATGTATTCTTCCATAGTTATGTTGGGGTTGTCCATATTTACCTGTAATAAATTTGCTAGGAAAGAAAAGTGTCAAATAGCTTAATACGCCGTATTCAGTAAACTGAATACGCCATACTGATGATAGAGTCGAATAAGCTGTATTAGTTTAGAAAAGAATTATACCCCGTATCCAATAAATTGAATATGCCGTATTAAGTATTCGACTCAAAAAGTTACAGTAGACTGTAACAATGCAGAAAACCACACAAACACACAATATGCAAAAATATACAATGCAGAAATTAAACACACAAAACAAACACACAAATATGCAAATTAATCTAAACTAAACTAAACTAAAACACTAATAAATAAGAATTAAACAACTTCACTCCCTGGCAACGGCGCCAAAAACTTGATGTGTCGTTGTGTAGGTGTTATTTTATGTATCAAGTTTTACTATTTATTTTATGCCGACTATACCTAAAAACAACACTTTAACGGGCAGTGTACCCGGTCAGTGGTAGTTTCGTGGTAAGTAGGGTGTCGATCACTAAGAGCGAGAGCGTTAATATCTAATTTATCAGTATTTTAGTTATCTATTAAACCTAAAACTAATGCAAAAAGGAGGGTTTTAGCCTGAGAGACTGGCATGAGGTTTATGTATCTAACCTAGAGTTTGATGACAAGTTAAACAATAAAACACATACAAGAAGATGAACAAATGATAGAGGAGCGTTCAAGAACTAATGTAAGGAAAACATATCAACCATGAATAATCCGATAAAACGCAAGTTTGTTTATTTAGTGCAATGATTGTCTTATCTCGAAGGGGCATATCATTCCTAGACTTAGGCGGTACTTCTTCCTAAGACCTAGACACACTAATTCTGTCATAATTAGACACATCCGCATAAAGCAAGCATTTGTTGATTATAATTTACCTTAAGAGATTAATAATGGTGCTCTTACTAAACCCTAGCTCATGGAGACTTTACCCACTTACTGCTTAATGACTCTTTATATACTAGTAGTCTACTGTCCGAGTCCCTACCAATGGAATAAGAACGTACTCGTTGATACCAAGGTTACCTTATGGCTCAACTAAGCTCACCAAACTAAAGGTAAGGATCGGTCAATATTTGTGATCCTATAATTATAGATATATAAAGTGCAATATGGAGAGCTATCCCAGACTCTTAGCCTACGCCCAAACAACACCAAAGTTACAACGCATTAAATATGTAGGACTAGACCTAGTTAAATGATAGATCGCATACTTATGAGAACTATCTGATATCTAGTTAAGCTACATGCGATATCCTTAGATACGGATTGAAAGCATATTAAAGCACATAAACAAGTATCATGCGATAAACATAATCAACGATAAATTAAGCAATCGATATAAATAAACCAAACATTAGATCTTCATAAACATGGTTGATACCTAAGTATTCACCTTGATAGTCATTGTTAATACCACACGGTTTCATATATGAACGATTAAAGAAAGGAACCTTAACCGAACGTGTATTTGGTTATGGGATTCAATTGCATATCTAAAACTAAGGGTTTTCCTATGATCTTGAGGCTCTTTTCTGACCTTCTATGCTCTTCTATTCGTCTGATAGTCGACTTGGTGGTTTAGGGATTCAATTGCATATCTAAAACTAAGTTTAGGGTCGTCTATTTATAGGGTCTAGAAATTGATCGATACGCCCTATCGAGCGATGTGGGATACGGCGTATTGGGGACTTCTTAGAGTAAGGACCACGTTTGATATCTTCCAGAATATTTTATTACTATATTATGAATACGGCGTATTGGTCTTCTCTGGATACGGCGTATTGATCTTGTTTCCTTCGTGGTCTTTGTTAAGTGTAGGCACGGATACGCCGTATCTTCTTGCTGGATACGGCGTATTGAGGTAAAATAAGTTGGTTCTTCTTTGTTGACCAAAGTATTATATACGATCGTTTTCATGATGTGAGATACAATCGTATTTTGATGTGTCATTGTGGGGTGTATATTTTTATGATTCAAGTTTTAAATTTATGTTTTGTCGAATTAACCAAAAACAACACTTTAACGGGCAGTGTACCCGATCGGTGGTAGATTCGTGATAAGTAGGGTGTCGAACACTTGAAGCGAGGTTAAATTCTTAAATTTATTATACTTTCGTTTACTAATCAAGTTAATTCTAATCTAGGTTTCAACCTATGCTAATATTATGTTTGTTTCTATCTTAATTTTAATAGTAAAGGGGGGTTTTTTAGCCTGAGAGGACTGGCCGGTTTGGTGGTGACTTCCTACAATCAATTACTCATGACACTTTAACTCATTGTAAGCAAATTAAAGCAAGATAAGATGCGGTCAAGCTTTATGATAGAAAACTGTATTAGCATCATTAATCCGTATTAGAAGTTGGTTTATTTATTTCAGTGTAATGATTACTTATCCCGAGGTGGAATATCATTCTTTAGATTAGGCGGGACTTCATCCTTAAGATCTGGACACATTAATTATGTCACAATTAAAGAATCGCATTAAAGCATCTTTATTTGCTGATTATACTATATCTTAGGGATTAAAGAATGGTGATCTTGTTGAAACCCTAGCCCATAGTAGACTTTTACCCACTTACAGCTTAATGGCAACTTATAATATAGTAGTCCACTGTCCAAGTTCCAATCGAATATGAACCGTTATTTGTGAACATATCTAGTTCACATGGTACCCACGGCAAGCAACAATAACCAAAGAGGAGACCAAAAACCAAGCATGTAAGACTTGTCATCTCACTTCTTACACAAAGTAAGCTTCCAACCAAGCATGTCCCTAGTCTTGCAAGCTCTAAATGATTTTAAAACTCTTTTCCCTTGTCCTCTTGAACCTTAAACCGGCCACAAACAAGAAACATACCATAAACCATTAGTTGGTTTTGCTAGATGGTATTCTACACATACTCTTGCAATATATATTGATCATAAAGTGATAACAACTCACACATATCTTTCACAAGTAAAATTCAATCACATTTCTCTCCATAAACTCTTAAAACCCACGGCTACTTGTCATACTTGCATACACTTGGTATTTTCGAATTCTAAGCTAGTACAAGCATACAAGGGTAACATAGAGCATATCTAAGGTGTTACATAGAGTTTTGGAAGCTTGGTTTGGTGTTTAAAAGGGGTTTGCACTAGTGAAAGGAAATTAGGGTTTCTTGCAAAATTAGGGTTTTCTCATTTGCAAGATTCAAATTTGGGTTTGATTCTAGGGTTTTGTTGTGTTCTTCATTCACTATACACTCATCTAAGGTCTTCTAAGAACCCTAAACTTTTCCTATTATCATTTCATGTGTATATAATGTTTATATAAGTTAATCACCATCTAGATTATGTTATAAGTTTATAAAATGGATTTTTAGATATGATGGTGGTTCGAATTACATTGTATCATGAGGTTAAGATATTAACAAGTTGGTAAAATGCAAGAACACACTTTACACAAGTATTGATTAATTTAATAAAAGTGTATATAAATTAATTGTTGAAAAGTTTATTTATTAAGTTTATAAATAAATAAATGTGAAGACTTGTTATTCTTGGAAATATTCTTAGACATATATTATAGAAACTAAAAATAATACACAGTAAGTGTATTAATCATATTAAAAGGGTCTTGTATAATTATCTTGTAAAAAATTTTATAAAGTAAACTCAAATAATATATAAATATATATATATATATATATATATATAAATATTAAAGAATATTAAAAAAAAAAAAAAAAAAAAAAAAAAATATAGTATATATATATTATAATATATATATATATATATATATATATATATATATATAACCCAAAAATAGTTTGCACTTTCTGTTTTGATTTGAATTTATATAAAATCTTAAGTTATTTTATAAAAATAGTACATATTACGAGGATCGTAAGCATATAAAGAACTTAAAAACCCGAATTATAATGAAGTAGTTATGGTATTTACACGATTATACGCAAAAGTGTTTTTATAAAAACTACAAAGTTTTTGAGTCTGATGAAAAATATTTTATATTTTTCTAAGAAAGTACTTTTTACAAGGAATCCAAATATATAAGAAACTCGAAAAACCAAATTATAATGAAAGAGTTTTACATTTTACAAATTTACTATAAAAAGTGTTTTTATAAAAGTAATTTTATAAAAACTGAAACCAAACGAATCTGATAGAATTTATTTGATATTTTTCTGAGTAAGTAGATGTCATGAGCTTTTCAAAACTATAAAAAAACTCAAAAAACGAGGTTATAACGAATGAGTTATGATTTTTACAAGGTCACAACAATTAATTATATAAAAGTAGATTTATATAATTTACAGAAATAGTAAAAGTTACTGTTCATCAGTGGCTAAAATATTATAAATATAATATTTTGATAAATCTTCGTAATACGAAACCGTGAACATAAGGAGCGTAATAAACGGAATTAAAACGAGAAAGATGCGATGTTTTTACTAAAGGGATATTTATAAACGTTTTAACTTTATAAATATAATTTTATCAAACAATTAAATTATTTATATAATGTAATTATATAAGTAATAAATCAAGTATTTTAAGTATAGCATTTTTACAAATACAAATACATGGACATTGATTTTTCAAAGTACAAATTTATATTGTTTAATTTTATAAATTAAACAAACATGTTTAGGTGGAGATGTAACTATATAGAATTATATGTTGTGTTAGTTATTCAAAGTACATGGTACTCATACGACCTATAATTAATTAGGTTGCATTCAGATTATCCATGACATTTCACTCAATTGATTTGTATAATCAAAGTTCATTTACTAAGGTGAGTTTATAGCCCCCTGTTTTGCCTGTTTTACATATACTTTTGGGGTGAGAACATGCTTGTTTACAAATTCATTTACATGGTTGATTCAAACTCATTACATGTTCATCTACAACTTGTTTACTAATTGATTTACATAATCATTTACATATCTTACGATGAGATACAATACTTGATTTCATTTTTGGACGCAAACACATACTTGACTTTCACTCAAATGATTACGGATTAGCTTAAGCGGATTGAACTGTTAACTACAAGTTGGTAGACGCGAATGTTATAAAATAGATCTCTTTGGGTGTGACAGCCCCGTTCGGGTTATTAGATATCACTAGTGTCGACATTTCCAAGCCAACGAACATTATACCATGTCGGAGCAAAGAATGACATTTACAAGAACATGAACATTTACGGTGCCTTGAATAAAGTGGCATACAAGTCTGAGCCTCAGTTTCAAGAACTTTGAGTAATCGTAATCACTCATTTGGCAATACATACTTGAAACATTTCGTGATATTTTCAATTATCATGAATACTTCGAACAATTGCGGTCCAACTTTCATACGTACATTTTGTGACTATTATAAGGGTTGAAATGGTCATACACACTTTGCAAATCTTTGGCTCAACATTTATACTTAAACAAATCTATGAACTCACCAACATTATGTTGACACTTTTAAGCATGTTTTCAGGTGAATTAGATGCTTAGCTTACTTGATGTGCATTGGAGTCTAAACAATACAAGATTACTTTTCAAATGACACGTTTAGAGGTCGTTCTCTCATATCTTGTGCAAAGGTACTCATGAAGTAACGCTCCCGGACAATATTACGTTGTGACCCACTTTGGGGGTGTTACATGATCTTTCTTATCTTTACTTGTTCATATTTCTCAGATTACTTATTTACTTATTGCATCGCTATCATATACACTTGCGTATATCTCTTGAGTTCACATAAGTCGACAATCTAAGTTTTATTTTAAAACGGTAAAAACTATTTAATCCCCCTTCTAGTTTCCACAATTAGTATCAGAAGCCAAGGTCACCCAAGATCTTTAACGTATATTGTACATTAAAGCTTGAATTGATCTATGGATTCAGATAAATATCTAGAAGGAAAATCTATGCAAAGACCACCTCTTTTTGAAAGTGATCATTTTATATATTAGAAAATAGATTTGAAACTTATGTGAAAGCAAAATATTTAGATCTTTGGCATACTATCTTGAATGGTGATTTTCCACCGGTTGCTAAAAATGAAGTTACCCAAATTTTAGAGGTTGTTCCTTTTGAAGAACAATCCGACGATCTTAAAAAGAAACTTGCTAAAAATAATGAAGCTAAAATGGTTCTTTACAATGCTTTACCTAAAAATGAATACGAAAGAATTTTCATGTGTAAAACGGCTAAAGATATTTGGCAATCATTGTTAATCACACATCAAGGTAATAGCCAAGTAAAGGATAATAAAATTGATCTTCTTGTTCAACAATATGAACAATTTACTATCCTTGAAGAAGAATCTATTGATAGCGGTTTTGCTAGATTTAACACTATTATTACTAGTCTTAAAGCCCCTAATGAAGGTTTCTCTAGCAAGAACTATGTTTGAAAGTTTCGTAGGGCTCTACATCCTAAATGGAGAGCAAAGGTCACAGCGATTGAAGAATCAAAAGATTTGTCATCACTAGCTTTAGACGAGCTTATCGGTAATCTAAAAGTACATGAAGTAGTCATGGAAAAAGATTCCAAAATCTATAGAGGCAAAAAGGAAAGAGTTAAGTCCATTGCCTTGAAAGCTAAGAAAGAGTCTAGTGATGATGAAACTTTGACATCCGGAAGTGATGACTCAAAAAAGATCAAAAGGCCTTCATTGAAGGTTCTTGGAGCGATAGCGGAAATGACGCCGAAGACAAAACCAATGATGAAACTTGTCTCATGGCTCAATCGTCAAATGAGGTAACTCTTAACTCTTCCTATTATAGTGACAATGCATCTTCTCTTGATAATGATAGTATGCAAATAGAATACGATAGCTTACGTGAAATTAGGTTAAAAATCATTAACAAGAATAAAATTTTGGAAGCTAAAAGATATATTTTAGAAAAAGAAATTTTAGAATTGCATGAGAAAATTAAGAAACTTGAGAGAAGTAAAGAAATTGAGATTGCGTGTAAGTCATGTGAAGAACTTAAATCGGAAAA